>JAJGRW010000315.1:540196-563441 GCA_025461045.1 Carex parvula
GCAATTCAAAAACAATTTAAATGAACTTAGTCCTCATTTAAACAATTCAAGCTATTCAAGTAATTTAACAATTAAAATTGATTAGTCCTCATTTAAACAATTCAAGCAATTCTATATGTAATTCAAACAATTGAAGCAATTCTATGTAATTTACCAAATCAATCTATTCAATCTATTCAAGCAATTCTCTATTTCAAGCAATTGAATCAATCTATTCAATCTATTCAAACAATTGAATCAATCTATTTACCGAATCAATCTATTCAATCTATTCAAGCAATTTACCAAAGTTCAAACCTATTCAAGCAATTTACAGCCGTACAGGCGTTAGGCGGACACAGTGGCGGAGCCGCGGAGAGCCGGAGACGACAGTCCCTACTCGGCTACTTCCTTTCTTCTTCGCGCAGGCGCCGCGCGGCCAGCGGGATCGTCGTTCTTTTTTTTTCTTTTCTCGCGTCGCGTAGAATGAATCTCCTCTGGTGGCTTGCTCTGGCGGAGAGTCGTTCTTTTTTTTTTCTTTTTTTTCTTCGCGACGCGTCGCTCTGGGCGACTGGGCCTCTGGCTCTAGCCTCTAGCGGCCCATATTGTTTTTTTATTCAGCTGAGTTATGGTCTATGGGCTTTTGGCTCTGGCTAGGGTAGGCAAGCCTATAATTCAGGGGTAAGCAACCCAATAACTAAGTCCAGTCCATAAAAAAATAAATTTCAGAGGTAGGCAAGTGCCTACCCCTGTCTCCATGTAGCCTCCTCTGATTCGTATAGAATTTGACTCGACCGGTAACTGTCACGTACAGTCCCACAGGAGATATGCCCTCATGAATCTCCACCAGGCATGAAAAAGTTTCAACAATAACTTGTATATTTTTTATCAAATCTCAGAAGATGAATATTACCAACTGACAATTTCATAAAAGCAAATAACAATTATAAACTAAATATTTTTTTAATATTAAATTTCTTAGTTATACAAGAAAATGAAGTTTACACACGATCATATTATCATCCCAACCTAGTAATCTCAAGTTGCATGAATTAGGAAGAAATTTTGAATTTGTATTAAGATTGTAATAACATAAATAAAATTTTATGAAGCATTTTGTTTGAAAAGTTATTATTTTATATAGAGTACACTGATGAATTGCAGAATATTTGTGCTGGTACCACTTAGTGGAAATCACAACTGGAAATTCCTTGGATAGTTAGCAAACTAATCAAGTTAACTGAGCATCTTTTCCTAAAAGTAGATGAAAATGAAATGCACTATTTTGATTTTTGACATCAACCGTAATGTACTTTGCTTTTCTTGATGCTTCCAATCTTTCTTTTGACAAATCTTGTTTGCACAAGGGATTAAGCCTAATCCAAAAAGCTTTAAATCCTATAACTTGTGTACATCCCACGTTTCTTAACCAACAATACAATCACCACTTTTTTATTTTTTTGAGTAAAAGTTAGATGTAAGGACACCCAACTATTTAATATTTACACGAAATTTCTCATCCGAATTTTAAATATGCAACATCTCACTCAAAAAGTATTGTTTTTAGTCCCTTTTTACCACTAGATCATCAAAGGTTGGTTCTTGAAATAATCACCATCTTAGAGGCAAATTACTAAATTACTAACAATAAATTTGTTTTGATTCAATTATTTGATTTTGTGCTAATGGTTTCTTAGAAATATAATGTAGTATATTTTTTTAGTACGAGCAGTGTGTTTTAAACTTGTGACCTTCAACATGGAAAATACTAGTTTAACATATTGTGCTAGATATGTTTGTAATATATATTTTAATCCTATAAACTATTCTCGACTCATCTTTGTTATGAGTAAATTATACATATGATCTTTAAAGTATCACTTGTTTATTATTTTGATACTTAAATTTTCACAAGCATAATTTTAGTTTTGAAAGTATTACTTCCTTATCGTTTTATTCCTTAAAATTTAAAAATATCATTTGGTCCTTATAATATCAATCTATTACTATTTTGATCCTTAGTTTTCGATGTGTAACAAATTAGTCCCACCATTTGAGTAATTTACTCTTTTATGCTGTTCAGAAAAAAAAAAGTAATATAGTAATGATTTTTGTAGCGATCTAACATATGAGCTTGTAAATGTGCTAAACTTAAAGGATCAAAGATCCACTTGCATGTCTAAAATAAGTATATACTATACTACGTAATTGGTGGAAATCAACATCTATGATATTTTGTAGATATGTAATTCGGTCAGGGAAAAAAATATTTTTTTGGGATATCTTAGATTGATGATACTGATTTGGAACTAGAGTTCGCTCCTGTCATGGTACTATATGTCCAAAATATATTCCATACTTTAAGCTGAAAGTGAGGTGCATATGTACCATGCAATTATAATCTTAGATTTGAGAATTTGTTCCAATAGTTTTGCATATAAACTTTTTCAAGCGGCATCAAATAAAGGTTTTTTTCTAGATAAACTTATGGTAAACTTATGATGCCACAATTGATCACAAAACAATTGTTTATTTCAATTATTTTGAAATGTGAAATGTACAAAACCACGTCAAAAGACAGATTAGCATTTTTTTTTTAAGAAATTGAAAAACAATTTTGTCAAAACAGGTTGATTGTTTATTTTTTGAAAATACTCAGAACTGAATTATTGATTCGGCATAATTAAGAGTACACTGAATCAATAATTCAGTTCATTTTATTCACACCTTCACACGGTCGGCCACACAATTGCACCTTCTACTTTGGATCAAACTATTGATTCGATCCACCCCTGAACCAAATCAATGGTCCTCCCAAGTGCTATTTTCGGATTTTGAAATCCTAAGTGAACCAAATTATTGATTCAGTTCCGATGAACCATTAATTCGGTTCAAAGTACCGAATTAATAGTTTGATCCTTACCATTTTGGGAGGTAAGAAAAAAAAAAGCCAATCAATTTGTTTCGATTTTTGAATTTCAAAATAAAAAAATTGGGAGTAGATTCTCCGCCAACTGAATTACCTTTAATTTGCATGACGTGTTTATAAATTTGTGGGCGTATCATTAACAAATGTCTTTTCAATGTTCTGACATTTTATGGGTGCTGATGTTTCTTCAATTTAAAATTACGCATTATCTGCAGCTAGAGCAACAACATTCCAGCAGCTGGAAGCCACCATGCTATTAAATTTATCATTTATATATAAAATTATAAATATATAAAATTAAATGCAAGCAATAGCTTTGCGCTGGCACGTTAGTACTTAAAAAGTAATTGAACTAGTGAATCTCAAAAACTTTTATTGAAGGAAATTGACATGTCAAATTAGGACTTTATTTCTAGTCTAGTTATAAGTAACCTTGTTATTTGATTATTTCTTGGTTAAGTAATTGAATTGCTAACATTCTATCTTGTAGCTTCAGCCCCTAAAGCCCAAAGAAGTTTGTAAAGCCCATAAAATTTAAGTTTCCAGTTGTATTCGCTGCCCCTGAGAAACCAGCTCAGCAAGTAGTGTATTTTTTGTATTTTCTTTTTCTTTATCAAGAAAATATATATTTTGTCTTAATTAAATATAGTTGATGATATTCTTTGTTATACTTTATTTATTGCACAAATTATAATTTGTGGAGGCGCTGTACGATATCGGTCATATTAGCATTTTAAATTTTAAATTAATTTAGCGAGACAATCCACTGAATGATACACGTCCTTCCAATTTTTTTTTTCATTTTACATTGAAGCAAATCGCTATCAATTTTGTATTAAAACTGAATTAAACTACCATTATTTCAAACAAATTTAACTTTTTTATAATATTGTGCTCAGTCTGATCGCCATTACTGTCAGTAACTTTCCATTAACTTAAAGAAATATATCCAAATTTTTACGTAAAATTTATGCCACATTCCACACAAAGAGCTACTGCAGCTAAAATTAATTTCATAGTATCAAAGATTTGCAGAAATCAACATTATATTCTTATCCATTTTAATTCTATCAACATCGACATAATTTTAAAGTTTATGATCTTTTACATGTTTATAATCCAAGAAATGTTAATTAAATTGATCGGACATGATTTTACTAGCATGTTGTTATCAAAATTTAATATCTCAAAATGAGTAGTTATTAATTCCTTTTCTGTTTTTTTTATAAAAGTGATCAAACCACCATTTTCCTTTGAAAATTGAAATTAAGGATAAAAATACACAAAGAATGTAAGAGAAGTAGAGAACTGACTCAAATACCCAACTCAAAAATGCTCCGGACCAAAATGGTACCAAAACATAGACCCCATAAACCAAGTTATGATTATAAAAAATGAACGGTACAAAAAATTTGGTACCATTCCGTTGACACTAGCACTTCAAAATAAAGCTTAATTACCAAATTTGATCAGATTCGTACAATTAACAGTTTGATAAACTCAAAAAACACCGCAAAATAAGGTAAAAGATATTAATAGAACTAGTTTGGCTTCACGTATCGTACGATCAATAGAGACAAAATAAAAAAAGTATATGACTAATGAAGTCAAAATAATTTTGTCAATATCTTTATCCGCAAAATATCCGCAAAGTGACATGCATCCTTCTCAAGGTAATAGCAATTAAGAACAATTACTAAATACAAATCCTATTTTTTAACAGCTAAAGGAAATAGTCACGGTCAACAACTCCAGTAAAAATATCATTCCAACGACTAAGTAAGATATAGCTGTTATTATAATCACATATTATTTAATTAACTGAAAAGACCCTGGCAACCACCTTGCTTCCATTTTATACCAACTTAACACAAGTCGCCTTCTCATCTCCCTCTTTTTTTTTTAAAATGACTTGGTAGAGGCTACCAAGCAAGCGTTCTCATCTCCCTCTCTCTCTCTCTCTCTCTCTCTCGCTGAAACCACCATTGATGGCTGAGACGTCTCCTTCTCCCACTTTACCAACCACCGTTCCACCATTAGTACTGGTACCAATTTCGATTTCCTTTTACCAGAAACTATGTTTTCTATCTTTGTCAAATTGCCTATATGACCTTGTCTAATTTATGTCTTTTCTATACTTTTTTGTTGAAGAATAAGAGCATTTCCAGCAAATGGGAGAACGAATTGCGGTAAGATGAATATAATTTATTACAGTTTTCGAGTGAGGCTACGGTACTATGCATAGCACGGTTTGGTCCTTGCTACGGCTCAATATTTGAGTTTTTAAAATTCTAACGGTCAATCCGAACCGTTCAACATGATTATAAAATGAATATGTACTTGCAAACCAAATTTAAAATTTTTTTTTCGATTTTTTTAGATAGGTAGAAAATCACTTGATATGAAAATTCTGGACCATCCAAAAACAGTGATTTTCTACCTATCTAAAATAATAGTACAAAAATCGACAAAATGTAAAAATTGGTTTGCAAGTACATATTTATTTTATAATCATGTTGTACGGTCCGGATCGACCGTTAGGGTTTTGAAAACTCAAATATTGAGCCATAGCACGGCTCAATCCGTGCTATGCATAGCACCGTAGCCTCACTCTACAGTTTTCAATCTTAGAACAAAAACAAATGCACAAGTCAGAAAAATGCAATTGGTGTACTCAAGTTTTTAGTTTTTTTAGAGACTAACCTGCAAAATTAAAAAAATTTAGGAATTTGATGTATTTTGTACAACTTTTCAATGCTACTGTTATTTTCTTCATTGAATGTTAGGAACTGGATGGATCTCAAGCAGAGCTATTATCCCGGATTCAGGGATTGAAAGAGGTACATTTTGAATCTGCATTCCCTTTTCAGGCCATTATGTATTGCATATGAGAAAGTTACTCATATGTCAAGATTTGGTATTAGTAATTTACTAACTTTTTATAGCTTCAACCTAAGAAAAACCCACTGATAATAAACGTTAATAGAAGGGCTTAGCTTAAAATTGTGGTTCCAGTAAATAATATTTAACTCTGATATTTCTAAGGTCCTTGCGCCTGTGTTGTGGCAAAATAAAATGCATGCCCCTTACTCATATCATTTTGTCATTCTTGTTTAGAAGGGGGGTATTTATGAAATTTGTAACAAATTTCTAGTTTTTTGTAGGCTTACTACTATATTGCCATTGCCAACTATTTTACAATGGAGAATCGGTCAAATTACTCTTCTTTTAGTTTTATCAGTTATCTTACAATATAGAATCAGTCAAATTACTCTTCTTTCAGTTTTATCAATTATTTTACAATGTATAGAATCCAGTCAAATTACTCTTCTTTCAGTTTTATCAGTCATATAATTATTTTTTTGGGGTAGATATCAGTCAAGTCCTCTCAACCCAGCAATTTCTAATCAAAGCATCATTTCAGCTGATCCTTGTACCAGTTTATAGATATTTCATCGGTTTGTGTAGGAGGTACAAAGATGGAGGCTCAATCTAGACAATCAAGTAAAGACTTACAAAACTGTAAGCTAAGCTTTTGCTTCTACATATCATTTTTCTAAACTTAAGAATTTTAGAACGCCTGAGAAATGAAACCACCCAGCAAGTTTATCGCTCCTCTAAATAGTAAAAAGTTGACACCCAGAAAAATAATCCTCAGTGAAAATATCACCATTCTTATAACTAATATTGCTCTCTTTGTAATTTATAGGAACTTGATGAGCTCAAGCAGGAACTCAACTCAGATGTGGACCAGTTGAAATCTGTAAATGCTTTCTTTCATTTTTCTTTTTCTACAATTTGGAGTTCTTAATATATTTTACTTATTTATTTATTTATTTTGTGCTTGTAATCCTATAGGAAGTCAAAGAGGTGAAGACAACTCTTCATTCGCGCCAGAATAGCTGGGCCTTTAATCTCTGGAACTTTGGAGTAAGCTTTTGTTCTAGTTTTCATGAGTGAGGCTACGGTATTATAGTGCAGATCGGTTCAAACTATCAACAGATATCTCTGTTTTTAAACTTCAAACATTCGATTTTCTAAATAGGTTTAAAATCACTACTTCTGGATGGTCTGAAATCTTTACATTAAGTGATTTTCTACCTATCTAAAAAAATAGTAAAAAAAATTAAAAAATATAAAATTTGGTCTTTAAATGCATTTTCATATGAAGATCATATTCAACAGTTCATATTGACTTTTTTTTTACTATGAAAACGAAGATATTGGTCCATAGTACGGACCTATCTGCGTTATGCATAGTGTGTAGCCTCATCCTACTTTTCACTATTATTTGAAAAAAAAAAAAAAAATCTCAGTTCACCTTCAAGTAGCATGGTTGTATCACTTTCCCTTCAGACTTCTGGTTTACTATATACCTCAATACAACATCATATGTAGTATGCAACAGAAATGTAATATTTCTCTTTCGTTCTTATTTGAATAATAGATGAAGGATGCATCTGAAAATGGCAATCAAGAATTAGGCTATGACACTGTCACAGAGACGATAGCAGATACAAAACCTTCTTACTCATTAGAAAGAAAAAATTCAAAGCATGATCAGATTTTCAGGAGTCCGAATCCTCCGTAGTACTCTATCATGCTGTGCAAATCTGAGCCGTTGATCCGCTGTACGACATGGAATCATGACCATTGAGTCTATATTATTGGTATTCCGCTCGGAGACTCTGCAAGGCGCGATTTCAGCATTATAGAGGATATGAGACCAATTTTGTTAATATTCCGAGTCATAATTTTTTTTTTCTTCATTTGTGATTACCTTGGATGGAAAGAAGCCCGACTTATATTACAGCTGTTTATGTTGAATCATTAACACAGACATAGTGAGAGAATAATATACTATATGAAAAAAATATAACTACCTTGGTTTTTTTTTTATTAAACAGTGAGAGCTATAGTGCCAAATTAATTAATATACAAACTTTTACAAGCCTTAAGCAAAAAGAAACAAAATGATTTGCCAGCAAATACTCGATTATTATCAATTATTTTATAAAGGTATGAAAATAATAATATAAAAAAGACTATGTTTGGTCACTTATAACACTGCTCCCTCTACACAAGTTAGCAGTACTGGCACTATACTACTAGTACTAATATTAGAATGTTACCAATTGCACCAATAATCCGTTCAACTTGTATACTTTAAAAAACAATAAATTGTACTATTCACCCAAAAATTATCAACATATAAAAAATCCCTAACTTGAAACATTTTTATCATGAAGGCTTCCTGCAAGAGCAGCATATAAAAAATCATCTGGGGTAATGCCCTCCGCAATCATTTCATCGTAAAACCGAAATGCCTCATCCGACCTCCCTTCCTTTGACAAGCCTGATATTAAAGCTGTGTATACCACCCTATTTCCCTTTATACCCCTGCTTTTCATTTCATCGAACACTTTCAGTGCAACACTGATCTTCCCGCTTATACAATGGCCATGCACCAGTGAAGCATAGGTATACACATCTGGTAGCAACCCTTTTTTCTCCATCTCTTTTTTAAACCTCTCTGCCTCTCTCACACTTCCCTTTTTGATATACCCCTGCATGATCGCATTATACGTGACTAAACTAGGATGTTCACCTTTTCCACCCATTTCCCTAAATAACCTTCTTGCCTCGACCATGTTTCCCTCTTTACAATATATACTAATTAACGTTGTATTAGTGATGTAATTAGGCTTAACCCCTCGTTGAACCATGGAAGTTAGAACTTTCTTTGCTTCATCAAATTTACAATGCTTGCAGAAACCACATGCAAGTGTATTGTATGTGTACACGTCTAATTCAATGCCGGTTTTCTCCATAACAGATGTTAATTCAAGTGCCTTTTCTACCAGCCCTTCTCTAACATATCCATCTAACATTGTATTAAATATAACTTGATTAAAATTAATTCCTTTGCATTGCATATCACTCATGAGCATCTCAGCCGCCTCCATTTGACCTAATTTCACAAACCCATTCAATAAAGCAGCATAGGTATGTTTATTCGGTACAATCCCTTTCTCCACACACTCATCGAATAACATGGAAGCTCTTCTCATTTTCCCCACCTTGCAGTTGGCGTTTATTAATGTGGTGTATAAATACACATCTGCAATTACTCTTTTCTCGTTCATATCTTGAAAAACAGCTTCAGCTTTTTCAATTTTTCCTAAATTGGAATAGAAATTGATTAGGATAGTGTATGTGCCAACAGTAGCCTTAACTCCTTCACGGGTCATACGATCAAGAATATTGTTAATCATGTCAACATTCATAGTTTTTCCATAGGCCTCAAGCAAGCAGTTATAACACAAAACATTCAGCTTGATCCCTCTGTGAGACATTTCATCAAACAACTCCTGTGCACTCTCAACTTTCCTTTTCTTGCACAACCCCTGAAGAACAATTGCCACACTGAAAGGCTTCACATCCACACCATTTGATTCAACTATCCGACGGAGGAAATCAATCGCAGAATCAAGTTGACCTGCCTTCTTAACCGCCATTAAGTACTCTGCGCATGACCTTCCATCCACACGGCCAAACTGTTCAAGCATTAAATCAAACACCTCGAGTGCATCCTTGGTCAAGCCTAGTTCGGAGTAAACCCGAAATACCATGTCAAATACGTCATCTTGGGGTACCTTCGTAATTTCACATGAGTTTTGGATACATGGAGCAATGGAGTGAAATGGGTAGGTGGGTTTTTGGGAGGAGAGGATGGATGTGAGAGTGGATTTGGCAGATACGTACCGCTTTCCCTTTATTAGGGAGGAGAAGGTGGCCAACTGGGACTGGAGAGGAGGAGAATCTGGCGAAGTGCTTGATTGAGTTGTAATGGCAATGGTGAAGATGGTAGGTAGCGATACAAGCGGTTTCTTGTGAAGTTCAGAGAGGTGCTTCAATAGATGCATTGTGCGGTGTGTGTGCGCGCGCGCGCGCGTGAGAGACTAAAAGGTGAGCGGGTGTGTGCCGTGCCAATTGAAGGACTGTAAGAGATTAAAACAAGTTGCTGGTATACTGGGACAGCTGGTCCTTTGTCTTTAGGTGTTAGGATAATATTTCTAGGTGCTTTCATTAAATTAATGTTACTGTTTTTCATTTTTATCTTTCTTAAGGTTTTAGCAAACTCTCGTATGTAATCACCCAATCCTTGAGTTTTCTGGTAATTTAATAGATGCCAAAGGGCCTTTCACTCAAAAAAAAAAAAAAAAGAGAGCACCGGAGGAAGAATTCATATTTAAGGTAATAATTCTGTTTAGATCCGGTCCGTTCGATCAGAATCCGCACGCATACTTTTGTTTAATTACATCTCGAACTGGACTGCCAAGATTATGATCGGACGGTCCCGATCTAGACATAAATATTTTGTTACCTTAGAGGATATGGACTCCCGGAGGAAGCCCTTGGGTTGACCGATATCCTCCCAGGTACCTGACTCAAGCAAATTACAATGGCCGGTCCAAATTAATTATATATGGGCCAAACTCAAATCCGGTGCCTATTATAACTGTAGGGGGCTGTTTTGAAATTCGTGTCATATTAAATGGGCCGTTCGATCGTAATTTGCTTGAGTCAGGTAACCTGAGGTGATGTGAATTCCTTGGGTTGGCGGGCCAACCAGAAATTCATATCACATAAGGTAACTCAAATTTTAAGTTTAGATCCTGACAGTCCGATCTGCTTGGACACGAATCTTAAAGGAATCCCGAATATTCTTCCTTGGACCGGATCGGTCCGGATTCGGATCGAACGGCCAACCAGGAGAAAGAGCGAGGGAGGGAGTATCGGAGTCGGGTTTCAGGAAAAACGGGTAGAGTGGACAAAAGGAGATAATCGCTCATTTCAGAACCGAAATAGAATTAGGCCCAATAGCCCAAATCCAAGAATTAGAAGAGATTCTTCAGGCCTAATTAAGGTACGTTAATAGGCTTTTATAGACCCGGCCCATACATACAATAGGCGTTTTTCTAGCGGGTTTTAGAAAGAAAATAAATTTTTCTAAAATTCATCACAAGCCGCTAGAAAATAGCAGTGTTCTAAATAGCGCGCTATAGCGTTTTTGGACCCTAAACGCTAAACTATGGCATGAAAATACGCTAATTGCGCTACGGCCGCTATAGCGGTAATAGCGGTCCGCTATAGCGCATAGCGTGTAGCGCGCTATACATATTGGGTTTTTTTAGACAATTTATATGGGCTTAAATAAAGATCCATAAAATTTATTTTGTATAGAAAAAAAAATAGAATGAATCATGATGCTTAAGATATTTTGTATAGAAAAAGATCGACAGTTTATGATATTATTATGGATATTTTGAACCATGGACTTTTATACTAGTTCAATATGAATATTATAATTTCTTAATTAATTTGGTGTTATTTATTGTTCTATGAAACTTTAGATAATGTTAATATATAGTACAAATATATAATATAATTTTTGTAAAAAAAAAAAACGCTATTTGGAATAGCTTCCGCTATAGCTTTTTTTGTAGCCTTCCCGCTATGACGCTATAAACGCTATTTAAAACATTGGAAAATAGAGATTCTTGTTTAATCGCTATAGGGCCTAATTCGTCACAAACGAGATTCAGAGATTCAAGTTTAATGACGACGTAATGTCATATTATTGACGGACAAACTCAGGATGAAAATATCGTGAACAATTGTTGGAAAATAAATTAATTATATTAGCATATCATCAATTTATTGTGAACCATATATTTTTAAAAATATAAATCGTGTTAAAAAAATTTTAAAAATAAACCAATAAAAATTAACAGTAGTTTATAAAATATGAAACAAAACAAATTCAGAACAAAAATACCGTGAACAGGAAATAATGTAACAATATAATGTATTATACTAGTAATTATTATTTTTATTTGATGTTGATGGTACTATTAGCAGTCATTGACAAGCGTGTTGAAAATAGGCAAAAAGATAAAAAGGGGGTGGTGAATTGGTGACTTAGACAAGCTTATTTGATGGCCGTTGATGATGAGAAAAATGGAAAATAGAAACCTACATGATTTGACAACCTTTGCAACTACAACGAATGAATTTGTCAAACCCTAGTCACTTTTTTTTTTAGTGATTTGAAATTTGAACTTACCCTAATTTGCTTTTTGCAATCTTGATCGTGAGTTTAAAAAGTGATTGTATATCTACATGATAAGATCAGGTTAAATTTCAACCGTGTAATTTAGTGGTTTTTAATTTTGAACATCCATTGTAGATATATACCTGATAAGATCAGTTAAATTCGAACTGTTTAATTTAGTGATTTGAAATTTTGAACTTGCGCTAATTTGCTTTTGGCAATCTTGATATCAGAGCTGGAAAAATTGTTGTAGATATATATCTAATAGGATTAAGTTAAATTCGGCCCGTTTAAGTGAAGTGTGTACGAATTTTAAAGTGGAATTTTATATTTCAAATATACTTAAAAAAAAAAAAAGGTAACATTTTATGTGAGAGGTTGTGGATTTGAAACTAGGATGAAATTCTTTATAGACATTAAAATAAAATTTAGTAAGTTAGACCTCCACATTTCTTATTAAAAAAAATATGTTCAGAAAAAATTTTGGTTAAAATTTTGACTAACATCACCGTGTCAGGTACCGTAGAAATATTCATTCGGGGATATACAGGCTTGCTCATATTCTTTTGTCAAACTATTTTGGATTTACCTGTTAATTATTCCGCTAAAATTTTAGGCAGATTGCTGTGATGCATGAATCAGGAAAAGAAAAACTTGGGCAAAATCTCTTTGCAAAATTAGAGGAAAGCTTTGAGAATATTTAATCTAACTATACTTTGATTTAATTATGAAGATAAACAGGACAAGCAGCCGAAATTATATTATTAATTGAATATGCGATATTTTTCCAACTAGAAAGTAGAAATGATAATTATTCATTTAAATTTTGTTCTAGCTTTACATTATAATACAACACATTATCCCAAAAATTATAGATTTTCAAAAATAGTACATTATTGATTTCCAAAATTGATATTTTGTTCTAGCTTCTAATGTCAGTTCGCATTTCACTCCTAATTTAAATTTGTGAGACTTAATTACTTAATAGTTTAAATTTGACATATTGAAATTGTTCGGTAATACGGATTAAGAAATCGATTTTAAAAATTACATCTATACTAAGGAGATCACTTTCGGCAATGAAATTTCAGAGATAAAATTAATTATTGACCGTGCCTTAAAAATTTGACCTCTTAGTGCCTATAAATCAATTTTAAAATCACATCATGTGTTAATATATAGTGACAACTATATTTTCCGCTGCTACTAAAATTTAAGCATAAAATAATTATATGCTGTGTCAGCATTTGAAACAGAATGTAATAAATATATATGTGCTGTCAGCATTGACAATTCGTATCCCAATAATGCGAGCAAATTATCTTTGTTCAAATCCTAATCTTCTTCCAAATGGGCAAGTTGCAATTGCATTTGTTGCTAGTTAAGAAATTTCTTTTCTACATTCAATTGCGGTTAATATCATCTGTACTGTAACTACAGTGAATTACAAAAATACAGCGTGTTTGACACACATGCCGATATGTACGTCTAAAAATATGGACAGATACGTGTAGGGGTGTCAATGATACCGTTTTAATCATTTACCCTACCTGTACCGTATTCAATAAGACGGGTATGAGTAAAAAAAAAATTCATTAGCTTATCGGGTATAGGTATGGGTAAGGATTTTTTTTCGTTAGCTAAACGGGTAAGTGATGTTTCATTATTTGACTTATAAATCCGACCAATTTCTGTACCAAAATCTGTGTTTTAAACCACCAAATTGTGTCTTTTACATTGAATATCTATTGAATATCTATAGAATATGGTACTGCTGCGTTTTCATTCTTACTTTGTAGAAAACGAGCGAAATCAGGGAAGATTGTGAGTTCTGGAGCCCTACACGCGGGTAGCATCAGATCCCACGCGGGTACCACTTTTCGAAAAGCTTGCAAAAAGATCTACAATCTGAGCCAAAGGCACGCGGGCCGCGTCAGATCCCACGCGGGTCGCGTCAGACTTTTCCGGAAACAGAAGCAGAATTGGAAACAGAGGCAAATTGAAGGAAGGTCGGCCAGAAAAGTTATAAGAGGGGATTCCTTGCACCTGAGAGGGTATTCTGGATCTGAGGGACAATTCCTAGGGTTAGGAGAGACGGCTGGCTGGGAGACGAAGAAGAGAGGAGCTGAACGAGAGTTTTGCGACGAATCTTCATCGTTCTTCTAGTTTTTCTATGAACTCCTTTATCTTTATTTGTTTTGCTTTCTCTTTGACTATGTGTGAGTAGTTTACTTTGTTTCTAGGGTTACGATGTAGTTTGATACTTTGTTTTGTATGCATGTTGTTTGAATTTGTGTTGAATGTTAGTGTTTAATTGTTTGAGTAGTATTTTAATTGCTTTGTTGAAGTTGATTGAATGATTCTTGATTGTCTACTGTTAGATGTCTATAGCATCTTTCTTGTAATTTGGCCCTGATGTTTCTCTCAACCAAACTTAGTATTTGAGGTAGGTTTACGAGCCGCGAGGCGAGACCAAAAAGTAACTGAGAGGTGAACTTTTCCACTAATCGAGAGGTAGTGGTTACCTTTAGTAAACCAGACAATTAACTTAGATTAAAAACCTAAGAAGGTGAAATTGCATTTCCGATACCAAGTTTATTAAGCCAACAAACGAGAGTTGAGGTTTAGGAACATTAGGTTCGGTCAATGAATCCTTACACTAAAGAAAAACGCAAAAACAGACAACTGCTACATTTACTCGAGGTCCACGCGGGCCGCGTATGAGAGTACGCGGGTCGCGTGTTCTATGCGGGTCCCGTATGAAAGTACGCGGGTCGTGTGGGTACCGAGAGGCGGAGTTGAAGATGAAATCGAAAACCCTGGAAACGCTTTTCTTTATCTGATAAAAACCAAATTTTACTTTATGTTATTTCAATTATTTCTGTCATTGCTGAACTTAGGAATTTAATTAAACCAAATCAACCTTTTTCAACTTCTAGTACCTAATTAATTTAAGTAGAGTTTCAGATTAGATTTTGAACCGTCCTGTGGATCGATACCTGACTAGACTATACGACAGGATTGTGCACTTGCAGTCTTAGTCGGAAGTTAAATCAAGGTTTAAAAGCTACAGCTTGCTGTAGTGAAACTTTGTGATACACTTTCGTGCGAATAGTAAGGGTACGGGTAAAGACTATTTCGTACCCATTACCCTATAGGGTAATTATATAAAATAAGATTATATTATAATTGCCCCTGGACCTAGTGGTATTCCTTTTGACTTTTACCAGCACTTTTGGGATTTAGTTAAACATGATCTATGATCTTTAGTTAATGCCTGTAGATAATAAAATTTCCTTAGCACATCTTAATCAAGCCGTGGTTTGCCTTATCCCTAAGGAAAAGGAAGTGACTCGTATTACGCAATATCGGCCGATAAGTTTAGTTAATTGGAATATGAAAATCATCTCAAAACTGCTCATTTTAGGACTTGATTTTATTATTGATAGACTTGTAGATCACACCCGAGTTTCCTTTTTCGAGGTCGATATATTTTAGATAATGTCGTGTTAAGTCATGAATTGTTGCATTATTGTAAACAAAAGGTGTTGTGAATAAAATTGATCTAGAGAAAGCATACGACAAAGTAAATTGGCATTTTGTGAATGAAGTTTTAATTACTAGGGGATTTGACGATAAATGGGTCTCTTGGTTATATAGTAGCACTACTTGTATCAATGTCAATAGTATTCTTTCCTTATTTTTCTTGTCAGCGAGGGGTCCGACAGGAAGACCCTCTATCCCCCTTCTTATTCTTGTTAGCTGGTGATGTCTTGTATAGGATGTTTAATAAGGGGAGGTTAGCTGGTCTTCTTCAAGGTCTTGGTCCTCATTTGGTTAATGGACATAGTATCACTAATTGCGTAATGACGATACTATATTATTTTTGAAGGCCTCATCTATTAATATTGACTATGCTCTTTGGACTATGTTTTGTTTGGAAACTTTATCAGGTATCAAAATTAATTTTCAAAAAATTGAATTAATTCCTATACATATCTCACGTACTAATGGAGTTGTTCTTGCATATGTATTTGGGTGTAAATTTTCTAAACTCCCTTTGAAATATTTAGGGGTTCCTTTAAGTGATAAGAAATTGACTACTGCTGATTGGAGTTGTATTGTCGATAAAGTCTCTAAAATGTTGCAGGGCTGAGTAGGTAACTTGCTTTCTATCAAGGGTCGGCTAACATTGGTAGACTGTCTTAACTATTATTCCTTTATACATGTTATCTCTTTCTAAAATGCATGTGAATGTTCAAAAACTGATTGATCGAGTTAAATGTAGATTCTTATGGCAAGGTAATACTGGACCTTAGTGTGCATTAGTGTGCTATCCCAAAGATTATGGTGGGTTAGGGGTTAAGGACTTGCATCTCATGAATCTGTCGTTACTTGTTAAATAGTGGTGAAAGTGGTCCAACCCTAACTATTCGGGTCCTTGGAAACAATTGTTGCACATTAAGTATGACTTGCATACACCACTTGCACACATGTCACATTTTTGGAGAGAGGTTTATAAATTGCAATACATAGGTCAAATGAGTTGTGTTTTTCATATTGGAAATGGCCAAACAGTTAGGTTTTGACATGATACTTGGCATTCTGATTGTCATTTATCCACTACATACCCTCAGCTATTTGATATATGCACTAATCCATCTACTTGTGCACATGTTGTTATTGAATCAAGAGGGTCCATGTTGAGGTTTCGCAGGAACCTACTTGGCATCCTTTTATGTGAATGGCATGAAATTGTTCCCATCATTACCTCATACTCCTTAACTGATACTCTAGATTGCCCCAAATAAAAATGGAATTCCAAATTACAATTTACTACATCCTCTCATTACCACTTCCTCTCTTTTAGATGAGTTCAAATTCCATTTGCAGATTTGTGGTAGCATGTTTCTGTGCCTTTGAAAATAAGAATATTAATGTGGTTGTTGTTTCAAAATAAAATCCTTACTAAATTTGTGTTGTCCAAAAGGAGGTGGCAAGGGGATACACACTGCCACTTTTGTAATAATGCAGAGGAGCCAGTTTTTGTCACGCCCCGGACGCCGGGTCGGGCACGCGACGCGACAGAAAGACATTCTCGCATCCATCCGCCGTCCTATCAACCTACGTCGCAACAAAAAGAAATATAAATAATACGGAGTCAGCTACAAAACCGAGTAACCAGTTATTTAACGACGCGGCTTCTCTATAATTGGCTTAATAACAGTAAATAACCATTTCAATAGAATTGGATTAATTCACACAATTAAATATCAAATTATGTATGCATATTTTACAGGCAATATCAATTGGGTCTAGATTTTCAATAACAACAGTTCCATTCCAGTTGAAATCCCTGAAACAGGCGATTCCCAATATTTCAGTCTATTAAAAATAATTTAAATCTCCAGACCCCATATTCCGGTTAAATATACCATCATAATCTGATTACCCAATCAACCATACAAATCGAAAACACAGATTATAGAGAAGTCTGGTTACCTATAGCGATCAATTCAGAATTCCAAATCGAGTTGCAACGGTTGCTCATAATCAACGCGATGCAATCGAAATTCCAATCGGATATGGAATCAAATATTAATCAATATCTAAAATTTTTCATCAAAATATTTCTATTCATCTTCTCACTTTTTCATTTCTGTTATTCTCTTCTCTTCTCAGTACATTTCTATTTTCGTTTTGTTTTATGAATCGGTAACAAAGAGAAACTCATTTTGAACGAGGTCAATGGAAAATATCATATAGGGGGTCTATGCATGGGAGCCATGTGGCCCCAATGACACGTTGGCCATTTCTTTGTTTTTTTTTTAAGTTTGCCATTTTACATAATGAACCTTAAAATTTATAAATATCATATTTAAATCCAAAATAATATAAAAATTTACCGGGTGTTACAGTTTTACACTTATTTCTTAAATGCCCTTACATCGCCCGTATTTGGTTTTGGATGGGCAAATTTCAGAATTTTCATTGGACCTCTTTAGAAAATATTCAACAACTGACTCTGTCTCTGCCTCTCCAAAAAAGAGAGGCTATGTTAATTGTTGTAATTGTCATTTGCTGGTGTATCTGGAAAACAAGAAATTATATATGTTTTGATAATAGAATTGTTCCTACAGTTAGACACATGCTCTTGCTTATTTGTTGTTTGTTAGATTATTGGGCAGGAAATAAAAAGAGACATGTGAGGCAATTTGCAAAATCTTGTATCCCGGAGGATCTGGATATTGTGTCACTCCAATCTCTTTCTCCTTTTCTAGCTCTTGAGGCCTACTGGTCCCAATATTCCACTGGTTCGAGTCCTGCTTGCCAACTAAGGAACCCTTCTGATACCAGCCTTGGCTTGTTGGCTGGTTCTCTTGGTTGATTGCTTACTATGTAATAATTAGAGTGTTCCCCTAAAATTGTTGGCACATTTGTTAGTGTCTTTTACTGTTTTCAGTTGGTTCATATGCTAGTGTTGTTTCATTGGCCTACTGTTATGTTGTTTTTGGGTTTTAGGTGTGGATGTACTTGTGTTTTGCCTAGGGTCAATGATGTGTTTAATAAATGCGACTGAAACTTTGATACTACTTCTTGATGGTTCGGTCTTGGAGTTCAGTATCTGGTTAAGGATGTCGGTGTGTGCTGAGACCTATACAGGCTATGGGTTTTATTGGGTAGTTTTACTATTTTGTTATTTTGTTTTACTTCTTGTATGCTACATTTTCTTTAATGGAAGGGCATTTCTGCCTCTTTTTCAAAAAAAAATATATATTATAATATTTAAGCAATAATTAGTGATATTAAAATTTATTTGCTGAAATATATATTTCATGTGATAATGTTTGAGCAATAATTTGTTATGTATTTTTATTATTTAGTACATGTTTTTTGTTATAAGAAAAATGTTAATCATATTACTTTTATTTACATATTTTGTTATTTAGTTAATAATTAAATTTGTTCGAAGATATATTTGTATTTTTAAATTCTCTTGCTTTATAAAAAAAATTAGTTAGAATTGATTGTACATTTGTTTTTTTGTTCCTTTTATTAGTTATGTGATTACATATGTGTGAAAAGAATGAGTTTTGATGTTCTATTTGTAAAATATAATAATATTAATTATTATATTAATATTATTCGTTATTCACCCGCTACCGTTTCGTTATCCAATAATTTTAACGGGTATGGATAGGATATTGTAAGGTCAATTTTTAATGGATAAAGGTAGAGTATGGGTAAGATCAATTCTTAATGGATATGAGTATGAAAATGCTTCCACCCTACCCGTATCGTACCCATTGACACCCCTATATACGTGTCCATATATCGTGTGAGAACGTGTTCGTCGTGTCTTTAGAAATAATATCTTAAGTTTTCATAAATCAATATGTTTAAACATGATACATATTGACACGTCCAAAACACGACACACCTTAACACGCAATAGATATCGCGTGATCTGAATTCAAACCCGGCCAATGAGAGAGTGCCACATGGCACCATCTTATTGGTCAAAAAGCGATTATACTTTTAAGTGACTGACAACAATTTGACAGCGCATGTGCTCCGTTATCTGCGTTTCCAAATCAGAGGTTGCCACGTGACGCCTGCTCCCCATGATCGCGAAGAGCACTGTGTTTTCTCGTGTTAAATTAAACGAATAAATAAACAAACTTAAAATTAAATGAATAAATAAGCAAACTTAAAAAAAATTATAATATATCGAAACATCTGTTATCAAGCCGTGTCGTGTTGGTAAATATTTTATGTATTTGTGTTCATCTATGATCGATACTGTGTTGTACAACACAACATGTTTCAAAATTTTAACGTGTTGACACAGCACGGTTTCAATACACAGTACCTAATACCTCATTTATATTTTCTTTCTTTTACGTGATACATTTTCATCAATATGGCATTGTCCAAATTAAGTAAATATACGAAAGACAAAAGGTATCATGTCATTTTCAGGCACGACCAAAGGCTCATACAAGTGCGTAGTGAAGTTGAATCCTAACTCTCTCTAGTCTCTACTGATGTGACATTTTTATATATTGTGGTTTTAACCTTACCTTTCTTCATGGAAATACTAATAAAAATCTATACAGCTGTTTAAGGAAAAAGTTTCGTATTTCATCAACCTTTTCCCTTTATCCCTTTCCCTTCTTTAAAGAAAAAGGCGCTTCAATACGAACTTTTGGTTTTTGAGTTTACAAACCATAAGAAATCAAACATTAGGACAGCTACTGTTAGGAACATTTTTCAAATAGGTTACGATCTTTTTAAAAAAATATCCGAATTGCCACTCCAGCAAAGTATGCTAAAGTTATAAGCGCAGTTATATATTGAAATATAATTTCGAGCAGGGACCGAATCGAAAATTTTAGATTAAAGTGCTGAATGTAAAATTTATAATAACAAATGAAATTTTGAATATATAACTTCGAGAAAGGATGCAATCAGTAAATTTTGATGGAAGGGCTCAAATATAAAATTTATAATATGTGGTAATTAATATTTGAACTTAAGTCTCTACAACCATAAAATAAAGTTTTAACCATTAAGGTACCGTACAGCTACACATTTAACATTTTAAAGAGAAATTAAAGTATATGTACATTTTAAAAAAATATATAAAATGTTAAGAATAAAATTGTTAAATCTGTATTTATGATGATGGCTTAGTTACTCCTGGACTCCTTTTAAATAATTTTATATTTAAAATGGAGTGAAGCTATGGCACTATGCATAGTGCATAGTGATATGTACTATAGATCAATATTTTTATTTTAAAATCTAAATAATTGAATCGTTCAATGTGATCTTCATATGATAATGTACTTGTAGATCAAATTTTACATTTTAAGAATTTTTTTGCTATTTCTCAAAATAGATTGAAAATCACTTGATCTAGAGATTATAGACCATTCAAAAGTAGTAGGCTTTTACTTGTATAGAAAAATAGTAAAAAAAATAAAAAAAAATGAAAATTTTGTATGAAAGTATATTTTCATATAGAAATCATATTAAACCGTTCAGATTAACTATTTAGATTTTAAAAATGAAAATATTAATATGTAATATGAACTAATCCATGCTATGCATAATACAATAACCTCACGCATATAAAACGAGAATCATTTACAGCAACTTGTTTTGACGTTCTGCATTTAATTGATTTTTGTCTAAGTAAATTGTGTCCTAAATAAATTAATTGTTTTCATTTACCGGATGCTTGACTTGTACAGTTGTACTACGACTTATCCTGCGAATAAAAAGAAGTATTGAGAAATAAAAGAAATAAATAAGTCTAATCTCTTACTTCTCTGGGTATTAATTAGTAACATAAAGGAGTCAATTCTGAATATCAATATTTCAATTGTTTAAATACAGACTTATAAACAAATTCTATACTAATTAGTATTGGTCTTTGTAAATCATCGCCGTATAAAAATAATAAGCGTCTCTTGTAAAAATAATAATAATTAGTGTCAATCTTCTCTCAAAAAAAAAAAAAATTAGTGTCAATCAAACTTTTGTAACATATGAATCATCATTAAGTGCGGCTAAATGAAATGTGTCAAATTAAGCAATATCAAAATTTTCTCTGACAATGATAGTATTAGATTAGATTATAACAATTGCATTCACATAAAATTTCGTTTTGAGGAACTTATTATGAGATAAGTTATGGATGATCAGGCGCAAAGCCAGTAGGGTCCAGACTCCAGAGAGACACTTGCCTCTTCCTGACCCAACCTTTTTCAATATGCTTTTTATCATTTTTCATAAAAATTTACAAAATATAATTATTTTTATAATAATTATTCAATTATGTCTTTTTTTTTATCTTCCTCTATTCTATTTCTATCTTCTCTATGTGGGTGATAACACGTAGGGTGTCAGCGGGTACGATAAGCATCAGGTGGAATTATTTTTATACCCGTATCCGTTACAAATTGTTCTTATTCGTACTCTATCTTACTTTGACTCGCTATAAATGATCTTATCTGTACTATACCTTTATCCGTTATGGTTGTACGGTAGAAGGTAAATGACGGATAATACTAATATAATAATATTTTTTTATTATTTATTAAATAAAACATTAAAACATATACATTCATTTCACGCATGTATAGTACTTATTGAAAAAAAAAATTATGATCATGCTAAGAGCAAGTAAACCAATTAAAGTACTCTTTTCAATGCTTATTAATATATATAATTTTTTTATAATTATACGATTGAGTAACAGGTACGAAATAGGCTACCTTACACGTTTAGAGAACAAAAAAAATATTTACCCGTACCCGTATCCAACAAGTTTACAAAAAAAATATATTACCTGTACCCGTCTTATTAAATACAACATGGATCATATAAACGGATAAAAGAGTGTCATTGACACCTAAAAACACGAAAACCTCAATATTTTTTTTAATACACATTACATACTAGTAATTTTATACATTATATCTTAGATCTATATACGATGGATATATCAATAATATTTCTATTGGCATCTAGAAGAATTAAAACAGTACATCTATTGTCATAGGATGACCGGATTGGTGCACGGTACATTGTATGGTGCCCATTGAATTAAGAGAAATTTAGATATATGCCCATCATAATTCATTAATTAGATATTTTTCGATTAACATTTCAAAATTAGTTATTTACCCATTCAAACTCACTTAATTTATTAATATACCTATTCTTAATAATAATCACTGAAAATAAAAATTAATAATAAGAAATATTAAAAAGACAATTTTACCCTTAAAAATACTGTGTTGCTGAACTGTCTCTTCTTCCCTTTCTGCGACCCTCATCCTGTCATCCACCCTTCATTGCTTGAAAAAAAAAACAGAGAGAGAGCAAAGGAACTTAAAGAAAACAAATTAAGAAAAAAGAAAAATATCCCCCTGATTTCAAAAAAAAAGAAAAGAAAATATCGAATATCGATACAGAATTTCATAACTCTTGAGGTGAAAGTCTCGTGTCTTAAGGTGAAGGAAACGTTTTTTGATAGCATACGCCAAATATTGATGTTAATTGCTGGAAAATGAGCTAGATTCACCTTTTGAATTGTGACATATTGATCACATAGGAGCCGTAATTGGTATAATTCCATTTTTCTGACATAATCTAGATTTTGACAAAAAAAAAAGATGAATTGACAGTTGATAGGCTCATCATGA
>JAJGRW010000315.1:568115-655033 GCA_025461045.1 Carex parvula
TGTTTTCTACAAAGTAAGAATGAAAACGCAGCAGTACCATATTCTATAGATATTCAATAGATATTCAATGTAAAAGACACAATTTGGTGGTTTAAAACACAGATTTTGGTACAGAAATTGGTCGGATTTATAAGTCAATAATGAAACATCACTTACCCGTTTAGCTAACGAAAAAAAATCCTTACCCATACCTATACCCGATAAGCTAATGAATTTTTTTTTACTCATACCGTCTTATTGAATACGGTACAGGTAGGGTAAATGATTAAAACGGTATCATTGACACCCCTACACGTATCTGTCCATATTTTTAGACGTACATATCGGCATGTGTGTCAAACACGCTGTTTTTGTAATTCACTGTAGTTACAGTACAGATGATATTAACCGCAATTGAATGTAGAAAAGAAATTTCTTAACTAGCAACAAATGCAATTGCAACTTGCCCATTTGGAAGAAGATTAGGATTTGAACAAAGATAATTTGCTCGCATTATTGGGATACGAATTGTCAATGCTGACAGCACATATATATTTATTACATTCTGTTTCAAATGCTGACACAGCATATAATTATTTTATGCTTAAATTTTAGTAGCAGCGGAAAATATAGTTGTCACTATATATTAACACATGATGTGATTTTAAATTGATTTATAGGCACTAAGAGGTCAAATTTTTAAGGCACGGTCAATAATTAATTTATCTCTGAAATTTCATTGCCGAAAGTGATCTCCTTAGTATAGATGTAATTTTAAAATCGATTTCTTAATCCGTATTACCGAACAATTTCAATATGTCAAATTTAAACTATTAAGTAATTAAGTCTCACAAATTTAAATTAGGAGTGAAATGCGAACTGACATTAGAAGCTAGAACAAAATATCAATTTTGGAAATCAATAATGTACTATTTTTGAAAATCTATAATTTTTGGGATAATGTGTTGTATTATAATGTAAAGCTAGAACAAAATTTAAATGAATAATTATCATTTCTACTGTCTATAAAGAATTTCATCCTAGTTTCAAATCCACAACCTCTCACATAAAATGTTACCTTTTTTTTTTTTTAAGTATATTTGAAATATAAAATTCCACTTTAAAATTCGTACACACTTCACTTAAACGGGCCGAATTTAACTTAATCCTATTAGATATATATCTACAACAATTTTTCCAGCTCTGATATCAAGATTGCCAAAAGCAAATTAGCGCAAGTTCAAAATTTCAAATCACTAAATTAAACAGTTCGAATTTAACTGATCTATCAGGTATATATCTACAATGGATGTTCAAATTAAAAACCACTAAATTACACGGTTGAAATTTAACCTGATCTTATCATGTAGATATACAATCACTTTTAAACTCACGATCAAGATTGCAAAAAGCAAATTAGGGTAAGTTCAATTTCAAATCACTAAAAACAAAAGTGACTAGGGTTTGACAAATTCATTCGTTGTAGTTGCAAAGGTTGTCAAATCATGTAGGTTTCTATTTCCATTTTTCTCATCATCAACGGCCATCAAATAAGCTTGTCTAAGTCACCAATTCACCACCCCCCTTTTTATCTTTTTGCCTATTTTCAACACGCTTGTCAATGACTGCTAATAGTACCATCAACATCAAATAAAAATAATAATTACTAGTATAATACATTATATTGTTACATTATTTCCTGTTCACGGTATTTTGTTCTGAATTTGTTTTGTTTCATATTTTATAAACTACTGTTAATTTTTATTGGTTTATTTTTAAATTTTTTAACACGATTTATATATTAAAAATATATAGTTCACAATAAATTGATGATATGCTAATATAATTAATTTATTTTCCAACAATTGTTCACGATATTTTCATCCTGAGTTTGTCCGTCAATAATATGACATTGCGTCGTCATTAAACTTGAATCTCTGAATCTCGTTTGTGACGAATTAGGCCCTATAGCGATTAAACATGAATCTCTATTTTCTAGCGGCTTGTGATGAATTTTAGAAAAATTTATTTCTTTCTAAAACCCGCTAGAAAACGCATATTGTATGTATGGACCGGGTCTATAAAAGCCTATTAACGTACCTTAATTAGGCCTGAAGAATCTCTTCTAATACTTGGATTTGGGCTATTGGGCCTAATTCTATTTCGGTTCTGAAATGAGCGATTATCCCCTTTTGTCTACCCGTTTTTCCTGAAACCCGACTCCGATACTCCCTCCCTCACTCTTTCTCCTGGTTGGCCGTTCGATCCGAATCCGGACCGATCCGGTCCAAGGAAGAATATTCGGGATTCCTTGAAGATTCGTGTCCAAGCAGATCGGACTGTCGGGATCTAAACTTAAAATTTGAGTTACCTTAGGTGATATGAATTTCTGGTTGGCCCGCCAACCTCCGGGAGTCCATTTCTTCTGAGGTAACAAAATATTTATGTTTAGATCGGGACCGTCCGGGCAGTCCGGTTCGAGATGTAATTAAACAAAAATATGCGTGCGGATTCTGATCGAACGGCCCGGATCGAAACAGAATTATTAAGGTAATATGAATTCTTCCTCCGGTGCTCTCTCTCTCTGGCGCCGGCACACCCGCTCACCTTTTAGTCTCTCACGCGCGCACGCGCGCACGCGCACACGCACACCGCAGAATGCATCTATTGAAGCACCTCTCTGAACTTCACAAGAAACCGTTTGTATCGCTACCCACCATCTTCACCATTGCCATTACTACTCAATCAAGCACTTCGCCAGATTCTCCTCCTCTCCAGTCCCAGTTGGCCACCTTCTCCTCCCTAATAAAGGGAAAGCGGTACGTATCTGCCAAATCCACTCTCACATCCATCCTCTCCTCCCAAAAACCCACCTACCCATTTCACTCCATTGCTCCATGTATCCAAAACTCATGTGAAACTACGAAGGTACCCCAAGATGACGTATTTGACATGGTATTTCGGGTTTACTCCGAACTCGGCTTGACCAAGGATGCACTCGAGGTGTTTGATTTAATGCTTGAACGGTTTGGCCGCGTGGATGGAAGGTCATGCGCAGAGTACTTAATGGCGGTTAAGAAGGCAGGTCAACTTGATTCTGCGATTGATTTCCTCCGTCGGATAGTTGAATCAAATGGTGTGGATGTGAAGCCTTTCAGTGTGGCAATTGTTCTTCAGGGGTTGTGCAAGAAAGGGAAAGTTGAGAGTGCACAGGAATTGTTTGATGAAATGTCTCACAGAGGGATCAAGCTGAATGTTTTGTGTTATAACTGCTTGCTTGAGGCCTATGGAAAGACTATGAATGTTGACATGATTAACAATATTCTTGATCGTATGACCCGTGAAGGAGTTAAGGCTACCGTTGGCACATACACTATCCTAATCAATTTCTATTCCAATTTAGGAAAAATCGAAAAAGCTGAAGCTGTTTTTCAAGATATGAACGAGAAAAGAGTAATTGCAGATGTGTATTTATACACCACATTAATAAACGCCAACTGCAAGGTGGGGAAAATGAGAAGAGCTTCCATGTTATTCGATGAGTGTGTGGAGAAAGGGATTGTACCGAATAAACATACCTATGCTGCTTTATTAAATGGGTTTGTGAAATTAGGTCAAATGGAAGCGGCTGAGATGCTCATGAGTGATATGCAATGCAAAGGAATTAACTTTAATCAAGTTATATTTAATACAATGTTAGATGGATATGTTAGAGAAGGGCTGGTAGAAAAGGCACTTGAATTAACATCTGTTATGGAGAAAACCGGCATTGAATTAGATGTGTACACATACAATACACTTGCATGTGGTTTTTGCAAGCATTGTAAATTTGGTGAAGCAAAGAAAGTTCTAACTACCATGGTTCAACGAGGGGTTAAGCCTAATTACATCACTAATACAACTTTAATTAGTATATATTGTAAAGAGGGAAACATGGTCGAGGCAAGAAGGTTATTTAGGGAAATGGGTGGAAAAGGTGAACATCCTAGTTTAGTCACGTATAATGCAATCATGCAGGGGTATATCAAAAAGGGTAGTGTGAGAGAGGCAGAGAGGTTTAAAAAAGAGATGGAGAAAAAAGGGTTGCTACCAGATGTGTATACCTATGCTTCACTGGTGCATGGCCATTGTATAAGCGGGAAGATCAGTGTTGCACTGAAAGTGTTCGATGAAATGAAAAGCAGGGGTATAAAGGGAAATAGGGTGGTATACACAGCTTTAATATCAGGCTTGTCAAAGGAAGGGAGGTCGGATGAGGCATTTCGGTTTTACGATGAAATGATTGCGGAGGGCATTACCCCAGATGATTTTTTATATGCTGCTCTTGCAGGAAGCCTTCATGGTAAAAATGTTTCAAGTTAGGGATTTTTTATATGTTGATAATTTTTTGGTGAATAGTACAATTTATTGTTTTTTAAAGTATACAAGTTGAACGGATTATTGGTGCAACTGGTAACATTCTAATATTAGTGCTAGTAGTATAGTGCCAGTACTGCTAACTTGTGTAGAGGGAGCAGTGCAATAAGTGACCAAACATAGTCTTTTTTTTTTTTTTTTAAAAGAGGCAAAAAGCCCATTCCATTAAAGGAAATTATAATTACTAGTAGCAACCAGTTATATCACCACAGACCTGGTGATCCATATATCCATGCAAAATAACAAGCAAACATAGAAGCATATTAAGCAGCCAAGATTTAGCTACATCTAAACTCCAAAAATATGCTAAAGACGAAATAACTATGCCACACTGCAAGGGGCTAAGGTAATATGCTAAGTACAAAAATTGACTATTGTCGAGTTTCATGTTGGCGGTGGTGAAAACATAGTCTTTTTATATTATTATTTTCATACCTTTATAAAATAATTGATCATAATCGAGTATTTGCTGGCAAATCATTTTGTTTCTTTTTGCTTAAGGCTTGTAAAAGTTTGTATATTAATTAATTTGGCACTATAGCTCTCATTGTTTAATAAAAAAAAAACAAGGTAGTTATATTTTTTTCATATAGTATATTATTCTCTCATTATGTCTGTGTTAATGATTCAACATAAACAGCTGTAATATAAGTCGGCCTTCTTTCCATCCAAGGTAATTACAAATGAAGAAAAAAAAAATTATGACTCGGAATATTAACAAAATTGGTCTCATATCCTCTATAATGCTGAATCGCGCCTTGCAGAGTCTCCGAGCGAAATACCAATAATATAGACTCAATGGTCATGATTCCATGTCGTGCAGCGGATCAACGGCTCAGATTTGCACAGCATGATAGAGTACTACGGAGGATTCGGACTCCCGAAAATCTGATCATGCTTTGAATTTTTTCTTTCTAATGCGTAAGAAGGTTTTGTATCTGCTATCGTCTCTGTGACAGTGTCATAGCCTAATTCTTGATTGCCATTTTCAGATGCATCCTTCATCTATTATTCAAATGAGAACGAAAGAGAAATATTACATTTCTGTTGCATACTACATATGATGTTGTATTGAGGTATATAGTAAACCAGAAGTCTGAAGGGGAAGTGATACAACCATGCTACTTGAAGGTGAACTGAGATTTTTTTTTTTTTCAAATAATAGTGAAAAGTAGGATGAGGCTACGGTACTATGCATAGCGCAAATAGGTCCGTACTATGGACCAATATCTTGGTTTTCATAGTAAAAAAAAGTCAATATGAACTTTTGAATATGATCTTCATATGAAAATGCATTTAAAGACCAAATTTTATATTTTTTAATTTTTTTTACTATTTTTTTAGATAGGTAGAAAATCACTTAATGTAAAGATTTCAGATCATCCAGAAGTAGTGATTTAAACCTATTTAAAAAATAGGAATTTTTTTCTAAACTATAAACTTTAGTTTTGTTGAGCTGTTCAGATCGAATGTTTGGAGTTTAAAAACAGAGATATCGGTCGATAGTTCGAACCGATCTGCACTATAATACCGTAGCCTCACTCATGAAAACTAGAACAAAAGCTTACTCCAAAGTTCCAGAGATTAAAGGCCCTGCTATTCTGGCGCGAATGAAGAGTAGTCTTCACCTCTTTGACTTCCTATAGGATTACAAGCACAAAATAAATAATAAGAAAAATATATTAAGAACTCCAAATTGTAGAAAAAGAAAAATTGAAAGAAAGCATTTACAGATTTCAACTGGTCCACATCTGAGTTGAGTTCCTGCTTAAGCTCATCAAGTTCCTATAAATTACAAAGAGAGCAATATTAGTTATAAGAATGGTGATATTTTCACTGAGGATTATTTTTCTGGGTGTCAACTTTTTACTATTTAGAGGAGCGATAAACTTGCTGGGTGGTTTCATTTCTCAGGCGTTCTAAAATTCTTAAGTTTAGAAAATGATATGTAGAAGCAAAAGCTTAGCTTACAGTTTTGTAAGTCTTTACTTGGTTGTCTAGATTGAGCCTCCATCTTTGTACCTCCTACACAAACCGATGAAATATCTATAAACTGGTACAAGGATCAGCTGAAATGATGCTTTGATTAGAAATTGCTGGGTTGAGAGGACTTGACTGATATCTACCCCAAAAAAATAATTATATGACTGATAAAACTGAAAGAAGAGTAATTTGACTGGATTCTATACATTGTAAAATAATTGATAAAACTGAAAGAAGAGTAATTTGACTGATTCTATATTGTAAGATAACTGATAAAACTAAAAGAAGAGTAATTTGACCGATTCTCCATTGTAAAATAGTTGGCAATGGCAATATAGTAGTAAGCCTACAAAAAACTAGAAATTTGTTACAAATTTCATAAATACCCCCCTTCTAAACAAGAATGACAAAATGATATGAGTAAGGGGCATGCATTTTATTTTGCCACAACACGGGCGCAAGGACCTTAGAAATATCAGAGTTAAATATTATTTAGGAACCACAATTTTAAGCTAAGCCCTTCTATTAAAATTTATTATCAGTGCGTTTTTCTTAGGTTGAAGCTATAAAAAGTTAGTAAATTACTAATACCAAATCTTGACATATGAGTAACTTTCTCATATGCAATACATAATGGCCTGAAAAGGGAATGCAGATTCAAAATGTACCTCTTTCAATCCCTGAATCCGGGATAATAGCTCTGCTTGAGATCCATCCAGTTCCTAACATTCAATGAAGAAAATAACAGTAGCATTGAAAAGTTGTACAAAATACATCAAATTCCTAAATTTTTTTAATTTTGCAGGTTAGTCTCTAAAAAAACTAAAAACTTGAGTACACCAATTGCATTTTTCTGACTTGTGCATTTGTTTTTGTTCTAAGACTGAAAACTGTAGAGTGAGGCTACGTGCTATGGCTCAATATTTGAGTTTTCAAAACCCTAACGGTCGATCCGGACCGTACAACATGATTATAAAATAAATATGTACTTGCAAACCAAATTTTACATTTTTTCGAATTTTTTACTATTTTTTTAGATAGGTAGAAAATCACTGTTTTTGGATGGTCCAGAATTTTCAGATCAAGTGATTTTCTACCTATCTAAAAAAATAGTAAAAAAGTTCGAAAAAAATGTAAAATTTGGTTTGCAAGTACATATTCATTTTATAATCATGTTGAACGGTTCAGATCGACTGTTAGAATTTTGAAAACTCAAATATTGAGCCGTAGCACGGACCAAACCGTGCTATGCATAGTACCGTAGCCTCACTCGAAAACTGTAATAAATTATATTCATCTTACTGCAATTCGTTCTCCCATTTGCTGGAAATGCTCTTTATTCTTCAACAAAAAAAGTATAGAAAAGACATAAATTAGACAAGGTCATATAGGCAATTTGACAAAGATAGAAAACATAGTTTCTGGTAAAAGGAAATCGAAATTGGTACCAGTACCAATGGTGGAACGGTGGTTGGTAAAGTGGGAGAAGGAGACGTCTCAGCCATCAATGGTGGTTTCAGCGAGAGAGAGAGAGAGAGAGAGAGAGAGAGAGAGGGAGATGAGAAGGCTTGCTTGGTAGCCTCTACCAAGTCATTTTCCAAAAAAAAAGTGGGAGATGAGAAGGCGACTTGTGTTAAGTTGGTATAAAATGGAAGCAAGGTGGTTGCCAGGGTCTTTTAAGTTAATTAAATAATATGTGATTATATGATCATAACAGGCTAACAGCTATATCTTACTTAGTCGTTGGAATGATATTTTTACTGGAGTTGTTGACCGTGACTATTTCCTTTAGCTGTTAAAAAATAGGATTTGTATTTAGTAATTGTTCTTAGTTGCTATTACCTTGAGAAGGATGCATGTCACTTTGCGGATATTTTGCGGATAAAGATATTGACAAAATTATTTTGACTTCATTAGTCATATACTTTTTTTATTTTGTCTCTATTGATCGTACGATACGTGAAGCCAAACTAGTTCTATTAATATCTTTTACCTTATTTTGCGGTGTTTTTTGAGTTTATCAAACTGTTAATTGTACGAATCTGATCAAATTTGGTAATTAAGCTTTATTTTGAAGTGCTAGTGTCAACGGAATGGTACCAAATTTTTTGTACCGTTCATTTTTTATAATCATAACTTGGTTTATGGGGTCTATGTTCTGGTACCATTTTGGTCCGGAGCATTTTTGAGTTGGGTATTTGAGTCAGTTCTCTACTTCTCTTACATTCTTTGTGTATTTTTATCCTTAATTTCAATTTTTAAAGGAAAATGGTGGTTTGATCACTTCTATAAAAAAAAAAGAAAAAGGAATGAATAACTACTCATTTTGAGATATTAAATTTTGATGACAACATGCTAGTAAAATCATGTCCGTTCAATTTAATTAACATTTCTTGGATTATAAACATGTAAAAAATCATAATTTTTAAAATTATGTCGATGTTGATAGAATTAAAATGGATAAGAATATAATGTTGATTTCTGCAAATCTTTGATACTATGAAATTAATTTTAGCTGCAGTAGCTCTGTGTGGAATGTGGCATAAGTTTTACGTAAAAATTTGGATATATTTCTTTAATTTAATGGAAAGTTACTGACAGTAATGGCGATCAGACTGAGCAAAATATTATAAAAAAGTTAAATTTGTTTGAAATAATTGTAGTTTAATTCAGTTTGAATACAAAATTGATAGCAATTTGCTTCAATGTAAAATGAAAAAAAAAATATTGAAAGGACGTGTATCATTCAGTTGGATTGTCTCGCTAAACTAAATTTTAAAATTTCAAATGCTAATATGACAGATTATCGTACAGCGCCTCCAAAAATTATAATTTGTGCAACAAATAAGTATAACAAAGAATATCATCAACTATATTTAATTAAGAAAAAAATATATATTTCCTTGATTAAAGAAAAAGAAAATACAAAAAATAACACTACTTGCTGAGATGGTTTCAGGGGCAGCGAATACAACTGGAAACTTAAATTTATGGGCTTTACAAATCTTTTGGGCTTTATTGGGCTGAAGCTACAATATAGAATTTAAGCAATTCAATTTACTTTAACCAAGAAATAATCAAATAACAGGGTTACTTCAAAATAGACTAGAAATACATCTAATTTGAAAAGTCAATTTCCTTCAATAAAAGTTTTGAGTTCACTAGTTCAATTCTTTAAGTTTCTTTTAAGTACTAGTGCTAGCGCAAAGCTATTGCTATATTTAATTTTATTATTTATAATTTTATATTAAATGATAAATTAATATGCAAGGTGCTTCCAGCTGCTGGAATGTTGTTGTTAGCTGCAGATAATGCGTAATTTTAAATTGAAGAAACATCAGCACCCATAAAATGTCAGAACATTGAAAAGACATTTGATTAATGATACGCCCACAAATTTATAAACACGTCATGCAAATTAAAGGTAATTCAGTTGGCGGAGAATCTACTCCCAATTTTTTTTTATTTTGAAATTAAAAAATCGAAACAAATTGATTGGCTTTTTTTTTTCTTACCTCCCAAAATGGTAAGGATCAAACTATTAATTCGGTACTGATTGAACCGAATTAATGGTTCATCGGAACTGAATCAATAATTTGGTTCACTTAGGATTTCAAAATCCGAAAATAGCACTTGGGAGGACCATTGATTTGGTTCAGGGGTGGATCGAATCAATAGTTTGATCCAAAGTAGAAGGTGCAATTTGTGTGGCCGACCGTGTGAAGGTGTGAATAAATATGAACTGAATTATTGATTCAGTGTACTCTTAATTATGCCGAATCAATAATTCAGTTCTGAGTATTTTCAGAAAAAATAAACAATCAACCTGTTTTGACAAAATTGTTTTTCAATTTCTTAAAAAAAAAATGCTAAATCTGTCTTTTGACGTGGTTTTGTACATTTCACATTTCAAAATAATTGAAATAAAAAATTGTTTTGTGATCAATTGTGGCATCATAAGTTTACCATAAGTTTATCTAGAAAAAAACCTTTATTTGATGCCGCTTGAAAAAGTTTATATGCAAAACTATTGGAACAAATTCTCAAATCTAAGATTATATATTGCATGGTACATATGCACCTCACTTTCAGCTTAAAGTATGGAATATATTTTGGACATATAGTACCATGACAGGAGCGAACTCTAGTTCCAAATCAGTATCATCAATCTAAGATATCCACAAAAAAATATTTTTTTCCCTGACCGAATTACATATCTACAAAATATCATAGATGTTGATTTCCACCAATTACGTAGTATAGTATATACTTATTTTAGACATGCAAGTGGATCTTTGATCCTTTCAAGTTTAGCACATTTACAAGCTCATATGTTCAGATCGCTACAAAAATCATTACTATATTACTTTTTTTTTTTCTGAACAGCATAAAAGAGTAAATTACTCAAATGGTAGGACTAATTTGTTACACATCGAAAACTAAGGATCAAAATAGTAATAGATTGATATAATAAGGACCAAATGATATTTTTAAATTTTAAGGAATAAAACGACAAGTAATACTTTCAAAACTAAAATTATGCTTGTGAAAATTTAAGTATCAAAATAATAAACAAGTGATACTTTAAAGATCATATGTATAATTTACTTATAACAAAGATGAGTCGAGAATAGTTTATAGGATTAAAATATATATTACAAACATATCTAGCACAATATGTTAAACTAGTATTTTCCATGTGGAAGGTGACAAGTTTAAAACACACTGCTCGTACTAAAAAAATATACTACATTATATTTCTAAGAAATCATTAGAACAAAATCAAATAATTGAATCAAAACAAATTTATTGTTAGTAATTTAATAATTTGCCTCTAAGATGGTGATTATTTCAAGAACCAACCTTTGATGATCTAGTGGTAAAAAGGGACTAAAAACAATACTTTCTGAGATGTTGCATATTTGAAATTCGGATGAGAAATTTCGTGTAAATATTAAATAGTTGGGTGTCCTTACATCTAACTTTTACTCAAAAAATAAAAAAAGTGGTGATTATATTGTTGGTTAAGAAACGTGGGATGTACACAAAGTTATAGGATTTAAAGCTTTTTGGATTAGGCTTAATCCCTTATGCAAACAAGATTTGTCAAAAGAAAGATTGGAAGCATCAAGAAAAGCAAAGTACATTACGGTTGATGTCAAAAATCAAAATAGTGCATTTCATTTTCATCTACTTTTAGGAAAAAGATGCTCAGTTAACTTGATTAGTTTGCTAACTATCCAAGGAATTTCCAGTTGTGATTTCCACTAAGTGGTACCAGCACAAATATTCTGCAATTCATCAGTGTACTCTATATAAAATAATAACTTTTCAAATAAAATGCTTCATAAAATTTTATTTATGTTATTACAATCTTAATACAAATTCAAAATTTCTTCCTAATTCATGCAACTTGAGATTACTAGGTTGGGATGATAATATGATCGTGTGTAAACTTCATTTTCTTGTATAACTAAGAAATTTAATATTAAAAAAATATTTAGTTTATAATTGTTATTTGCTTTTATGAAATTGTCAGTTGGTAATATTCATCTTCTGAGATTTGATAAAAAATATACAAGTTATTGTTGAAACTTTTTCATGCCTGGTGGAGATTCATGAGGGCATATCTCCTGTGGGACTGTACGTGACGAAGTTAGTTACCGGTCGAGTCAAATTCTATACGAATCAGAGGCGAGGCTACATGGAGACAGGGGTAGGCACTTGTCTATCTTTGGAATTTTTTTTTATGGACCGGACTTAGTTATTGGGTTGCCTACCCCTGAATTATGGGCTTGCCTACCCTAGCCAGAGCCCAAAGCCCATAGGTCATAACTCAGCTGAATAAAAAAAAATGGGTCACTAGAGGCTAGAGCCAGAGGCCCAGTGGCCCAGAGCGATGCGTCGCGAAGAAAAGAAAGAAAAAAAAGAACGACTCTCCGCCAGAGCAAGCCACCAGAGGAGATTCATTCTACGCGACGCGAGAAAAGAAAATAAAAGAACAACGATCCCGCTGGCCGCGCGGGGCATGCGCGAATAAGAAAGAGAAGTAGCCGAGTAGGGACCGTTGCCTCCGACTCTCCGCGGCTCCGCCACTGTGCCCGCCTAACGCATGTACGGCTGTAAATTGCTTGAATAGGTTTGAACTTTGGTAAATTGCTTGAATAGATTGAATAGATTGATTCGGTAAATAGATTGATTCAATTGTTTGAATAGATTGAATAGATTGATTCAATTGCTTGAAATAGAGAATTGCTTGAATAGATTGAATAGATTGATTTGGTAAATTACATAGAATTGCTTCAATTGTTTGAATTACATATAGAATTGCTTGAATTGTTTAAATGAGGACTAATCAATTTTAATTGTTTAAATTACTTGAATAGCTTGAATTGTTTAAATGAGGACTAAGTTCATTTAAATTGTTTGAATTGCTTGAATAGTTTGAGGAGGCACATTGTTTATCTATTAGTTTACAAATTGGTGAAATTAGCATTGATATTGCCGGTGGCTACAGCTAGTGTTGAAAGGGTATTTTCGGCGATGAATTATGTGAAAAACCGAGTAAGGAATTCAATGGGAGATCAATTCTTGAATGATTGTTTAGTCACTTACGTTGAGAATGAGTTGTTTGATGAGGTAGATGATGAACGAATTATGCAACGATTTTAAAATATGAAGAACCGTAGAACAATGTTTCCTCTATTGACTTGATTTTGTAGCATTAATATAATTCTTGTTTTTTGATATGTAAAAGAATATTTGTTATAAACTTTTGACTTAGTTGAAACCTTTGATATATTTCTTGCATTAATATATTTCTTGCTATTTTTTTGAATTGTGTCTTGAATCTGAATCCGAACCCGTTAATTTATTTGAACCGGAATCCGGTTTTTGCCTACTCCTAGCTCAAATCATAGCCTCGCCACTGATACGAACATGCCTTAGAATAATGGGACCTCTTTAAAATTCATTTCCGATCAAAACGGACAGTTCGGATCTCACTCTACGAAATGCACTGCTTCACCAGATCCGAACTCGAGGATCAAATTGAGCAACATTTCTCTTTCTGCCACACTGGTTTCACATTCTAGAATAGACTACTGGGGCATCGCCATCTGACCTTCCATGCAAATGGAATATGATCTTATAAATCAAACAGCTTTGAACTTTTGTGGAACTTAGATATAGTGCCTACCTAAACAATCATGCTTTTCTAACGAACCATATTTATTTCATGAAAGGGAGAAGGAATTTGTTCTTGATAGTAAAATCATAGTGAGACTTCTAGCATTTAATTTGGAGTGAGGCTATGGTGCTATGCATAGCACGGATGGCTAGTGTACTACGGCTCAATATGGTACTTTTTAAAATCCTAACGGTCGATCCGAACCGTTCAAAGTGATATCCATATGAATATGTACTTGCAAACTAAATTTTATATTTTTTTGAATTTTTTTACTATTTTTTTAGATAGGTAGAAAAATCAGTGTTTTCTGAAATTTCTGGACCATCAAAATTCTACCTATCCAAAAAAATAGTAAAAAAATTCGAAAAAATATAAAATTTAGTTTTCAAGTACATATTCATATGGTTATCACATTGAACGGTTCGGATCGACCGTTATAATTTTAAAAAGTACCATATTGAGCCGTAGTACACTAGCCATCCGTGCTATGCATAGCACCATAGCCTCACTCTTTAATTTGATAGCTTTGATACGAATTTAACGACTTAATTGAAAGAAGACTTAACTTCATTATCAAATTTATGCCTTCAACTGATAGTCAATCTAAACTTAAAACTTTATAGTTGAAAATTCTTAGTTTGAGAATTAATCCTTTAGTTGATGTACTTTCTTTTTCCCTCATTCTTCTTCTTCATCGTCGTTCCTTCATTTATACCACCATAACAATACAGGACCTCTTTCTTTTTGGACCGTCCATTGTATTGTGTAAAAGAAAGAATTAAGGGCCAGGATTGAGACCAGGTCTTTTTTGGACCGTTCAATGCGCAGCGAAAGGAGTTGACACTTTGACAGCCTGTTTGCCTGTTTCATTCTTTTGGATCGGATTTTAATCATTTTATTATAGTTTGAATTTGAATTTATTACAAAATTACATGAACTTAATTTTATGTGGATTTATATTCATAAGGATTCAAAATGGATCTGCATCTGTATTGTGGCAAAGTTTAGGTCAATTCCAGATAATGAATATTTAGCTAAAATGTCTAAATTAGTAACTTCGGATGTTCATTTTATTTTTTTAATTTGAATAATAAATTTTAAAATATATATCATAAAATTTAGCTAGATATACGCTAGAATTATCTTATTTTTTATACAAATACCTAAAAGTTAAAACATTAGTAATAAAAAAAACTATTAGACAATTTTATCATGTAAAGTTACTCTCTAAAAAGTATAGCACAAATTATGAGCAAAGTAGGCGAACATATCCATACGCAAAGCAAGTGACACGTGACATTCACGTGAGATAAGGGCTTATAAGGGATTCTTATCTTACATTTAAAATTTCATGGAATCAATCCCTTTTCCCCAAACGCCCCAACTTTTCACATTCTTTTTCTCATTTTAGGTGAGGGGAATTGATCCATTTTCTCCTATCTTAGGCGGATCTGTTCTCTTTTTTAGGCTTTTTGCGGCTATAAGCCTATAACCATGCTCTCATTTTAGACTTTTTAAATTTAATCTCTAATGAATACATGCAAGTTATTTCAACAAAATATATGTTAAAATTACCATAATAGCTTGCAGGATGATATTGATTAATTAATTTCATATAACTAATCATATAATATTATTCCAAATGAAAACTAATCATATAATATGATATGTTGAGGTAACTAGAACATGATTTCCGACATTTCAATTGTATTTTATGTGGATATATATATTAATTTTAGTGATGAAGATAATATCTTATGTATGAAAAGTTGCAGGCTTGAAATTCGAATGAGAATTTCAATTATAAATATTAAATAGTTAGATAACTGACTTTTTAGTCTTTACTCGTAAAATTCTGCTGAGTTAATTTGCAAAATTTTCCTTTGTATTCAAGTTGAGGAAGATCATGTTTAGCATTTTAATGCACATATCATGGGTATTACAATCAACCATGTGACCTGCGATAGCTAGAGAATTAAGCATCCATATTTCATCAAGAATATTTAACCTTTGGTCTTAATCGAGACCTTTTAATCGTATATATAATTATTTACTGTGTTGTACGGATATGTTTGTTTAGGCGCCGTATCGGTATCGGACACGTATCGGATACCGATACGCACTCGATACGGCGCCGATACGTATCTGATATGCCAGCTGGCGTATACTTACTCAGCGGATACGGTCATCGATACGCTTTGACTCGCTGGGATACGCCCCGCACCATGTGGTCCACCGTGCACCACGCCAAAATCACACGTCCCGCACCGCGTGGTCCACTGTGCACCGTGCCAAAATCAAATTTTTTAGCTGCTACAGTGATTCGAACTTGGGATCTAAGGCATAACAACTATAGTCTTCTACCACTATACCACTGTAATGTTGTTGTTATAATAGAGTACTTATTATATTTAATATATATTTCGCTATAGTATTGTTTTGTTCCATTTGATTCATATAAATATAATTAAAATAATAAAAAAATATTATATTTAATAAATTTATCGTATCCTTGATTTTTAAAAATTACCGTATCGCCGTATCCATATCGTATCCGATACGATACCCGTACCCGTATCAGTGCTTATTTGTGACAATTTTCAAAAATATAGTTAAATTTGAAATTTGACATTATAATCAAGACCTATATTATTCACATATCATGTATGACAAATATGATGAGATTTTAACTATTCAAAATTATCAATCATTGATACATAATTAAACAATACTTACACTGGATGAAATTAGATTGTGAGCAATCTACATGTACAACAATTAACATATCTATAAATTTACTTTCTAGTTCCAATTTTATTTTTTGCTAAATTTTTGTCAAAATTGTTACAATAATTATTTTGTCTAAGTGATCTCTCCTCTTTCATATGATACAGAGGCAGAGGCGGATGTAAATTGTAATTGACCCCCATTTTTTTTACCAACGAGGCCGGGTTGATTTGCTTCAGAAATTACTAAACTAATATATGATGGTTTTGCTAACTTATGTAGAAAGATTGTTCAGAATAAACCGAAAGAAGGGTCCTTTGTACCATTTTTTGTATAAAAAATGAAGAACAACTTTATTCATTTTTTTTTTAAAATGTCCATCAACAATATCTACACCCGTACAAAATGAATTTTATCTCAGATAATAACCCTGAAAATCATAATTAATAACTACAAATTATATTGATTTAATTATGAATTAACTAATATATAAGAACCTTATAATTTATTATTTCTTTTATCTTCTTCATAGGTTTGGAAATAAAACCATATAATGAAGGAGGAATATATAGTTTGGCACCATAATAAGAGTATGGCTAACGTGCTTCCTCTAGCATTTCGGCGAGGTGCTTCCGGGAACATATCTTAATGTTTGATGTTCAAATAACAAATCCAAACCGTCAGTCAATCTATATTAAAATGTACTTGGAGACCAAATTTTATATTTTTTGAAATTTTTTTACAATTTATTAAGCCACTTTGAAAATTGCTGATCCGGTGGTCTGCACTGTTTTTACTGTTCACCCGGATCAGCAATTTTCAAAGTGGCTTAATAAATAGTAAAAAAATTCCAAAAAATGTTAAATTTGATCTCCAAGTACATTTTAATATAGATTGAACATCTAACAGTTTAGATTTGTTGTTTGAACATCAAACACTAAGATATGTCCCCGGAAGCACCTCGCCGAAATGCTAGAGAAAACACGTTAGCCATACTCCCATAATAAAGTGGACCCGTATCCTCCCAGGTACCTGACTCAAGAGAATTGACACGGATGGCCCAGATTTACTCTCAGCCGGTGCCTACTCGGGATGACATAGGGGGTCAGTATTATTTATGCTTTGAGATTCGTGCTAAGTGACTCAACACAATTTTAGACCGTCCGATTCAATTCTCTTGAGTCAGGTGACCTGAGAGGATGTGAATTCATAATAAAGTATGGTTGATACAAGAAGGGATATAATGTACTACGAGTTTTGAACTTGTACATTTCTTTCAAATATTTACTGCATGCTTTAACAGGAATGCATGTTGCAAACTTATGAAACATTCAAGCCATCAATTCTTTTATTTAATAAAAGTTAACTTCTTAATTAAACCTCTACAAAAATAACTAATAATTAAGCTTAAAAAAATAGGCCAATTATGACAAACCTTATTTTTTTTTATTGATACAAACAACAACAATAAAATTAAGAAAAATGTAGGAAAGCAAGATTAATTTGACCAGAAAAATATAATATTTTTTCTAAATTTAATTTTCATTAAATAAACATATTTTGGCTCTGCATGTTGGGGAATCATAAAGGTCAAACACTTACGCCTTATCTAGAGATCAAACTATTACATCTCATTTAGAGGTCAAACACTTACACCCGAGGAATGAGAAACAACTACTCACCTCAACCTAAGAACCGTCATATGCCAAAGAGACCCAAAGTATAAATCAGATGTGTGGAACATAATACCTGATTCCATGCCGTTTATCATGGAATATCCAAAGCCTTTGGTAGAGCAACAATTGTCTCTATGAGTACGAAACTAGACTCTAGATGACAAGAAGTCCTTCTTGCCTTTTGTTGTCCAGTCCTGGAATAGGCCTTCCAAGACAGCAAGACTCAGCCCTTGAGAGATCCTCTCTTTTTTTCTTAATGGATCTCTCATCTCTATTCTTTGATAGTGGAAGAAGAAGAGAAGACACAAATCTGTATTTTCTAAAGAGAAAACGTATGTTCAGTTTCTGTGCTTTTATGTCATATTTTGTGCATTGAGGACCAATTCTTATATAGGATAACCTATTTGGTTATCTGCCAACTTGAAAAAAGTATTTTGTGTGACTGCATTGAAAACCGTGCAGTTGCATCAAAATTTGTGTGGCCGCACAAACCTTTGGAAAGGCAATTTTCTAAATTGCAAATCTCAAATTGTAAATTTTAGAATCAATCTATCAATAATTTGATATTTGCTTAAATTGTTATACACTTTTATAGACTACACTCTATTAAATAAATAAATTGTCTAATATCTTAATTTCATATAGATAACTTAATTGTGACAATCAGACATGACAGTATACAATTCATAATTATATTTACATATATGCTCAACTTGGATTCTACGATCCAACACTGCATGCATTGCTACACGTGAAATTGCCTCTTAGAAATTAGAGGTGGAAGGTGGCCGAGTGCGCAAAGTGGCCAACTTTTCCTAACCCCAGGGGATCCCGGCTCTACAAAAGTTATATAATTAATTTGCTAAAAATAATGATTATATGGCCCATGAATTTTGGAAAGGTGGAGAATATTGCAATTCTGTGATAATTTATATTAAGCAATCGAATTATCCCTTAAACAATGAGATAATCCCTCAGTAATGTTCTAGAGCTTGCAGATCAAGAATCACTTGCATATATATATTTTTTCTTTGCTTGTTGTGCTGCTTTTGTTTCATATTTGATTTTTTTTAAATGTTGGAGATTCCAACTTTTAATTCGAATATTACTAAAAAATCTATTAATTAATTTTTTTTATATGAGATTACGAAAAGCTAACACATCTTAAAACAAAAAGTCTGCTTTTTTTTTTTTTACTGAAGGACTAATTATGAAGAAAATTACTCCAAAAGTCCATCTGTTAGATGTAAGCTGTTAAACAATGCAATTAAATTTACCGTTAAACTGTTTTAGTCACCGTTATTTGAAAGCGTTTAAACTGTTTTTTTTTTTTTTTTTGGAGTAAAAATAGGGGTCTGGCCCCTATTGTATTAATCAAGAACTGGTACAAGATTTTGTGCCAGTAGCGTTTTAACTGTTAACTGACATTCTGCCGTTTAGTTCCATTAAATATTGTTTAAAAGCTTGGTTAGATGTTTCTCAAACACAAAATATAAGGGTCTCGAAAACTTATATCTTGCATGTCTCTAGTATTTAATTAGTATGTACAGTAATGATACATTATCTGTTTTACTGGCAAAAAAGAAAACACTGTCAGATCATTATATGCGCCCTCCTGATCATTATATGCATATAATAAAATATGAAACACTAAGTCCTTCAAAATACATTTACTTAATTAATACAATCTTATAACTCATAAAAATCGAGAAATGCAGCTGCGAAGCCTCGGTCACATACACTTTCACCAACAAAGTTGTACATTGCTTCAGTACCATTTCTGTTCTTGAAAAGGAACTTAAATTTTACTCCAAATTTTGTTTAATGATAGTTGATTTCTCTCTCTTTTGGCAAAAGGAAAATTTGTTAGGTTTTCAACTATTCTTGTTTAAAGGTGACAAGCAAAAAAATCATAGTTTTTTCAAATGTCAATATATGGGGACGAATATTTCTAATGAAGCTACCTTAGCACCATCACCTAATTGATTCCTCTTCTACATTATATAGAAGTCTGGAAGTCATGCATGTTTGAATTTTCTTTTTTTAGGAAAGATGCATGTTTGAAATTTTGAAACTTAATTTGAAAGTTGGCTGTAAATTAAATGCTTTAATTCTGTGGTCTCATGCCGACCTTTACCTGGGATGGAGAGAGTTATACTGGTAATTGGTTCATATGAGAAAAGGAAAAAAACTCTTCAACTTGCTATATAATTAAAATATCTCTCTTTTTGGTGTTCACATCCTTTATTCAACATGTCATCGCCCTTCGTTGACTTGATTTAATCAGCAAAATGCTAAAAAAAGACATAATTTTTTTTGTCTTTCTTTTTTTTAGCATTTTTGCTGTTTAACATGTATTATGACATTTAATTTATGTATGTTTATAATATTCTTGTTGGTTAATTCAAATTAATAAATATAAGGTAACGATATACTTTGCAGCGAGAGTCTCTTGAATTGAAATGGTTGCTTTTACGTTTGTTGAATCTACACGAGCACCAATTCGAAGCATGCCTCTCCCAGATCACCTTCTGGAGATAGACTACATTTTGTTGAACCTACCCAGCTATTCTGCAATCTAGATGCCAAACCTCTCCAATTTCTAAATATGTACGGAAAACTAAAAATTTAAGGAAGATGATAACAGTACCCGCGCTACAGTATCCGCACTGTATCCGCACCATAACTACCATAACTATCTGGGGGTACCACAAAAACTCCAGCACATAATTTTTTTTCTAAAGTATTAATACATATGCAATGAAGTATTTATACCTATGCACGAAATTATTTATACTATGAGGTAAACAATTTTTACGTAAATAATTGTCTCCCCAACAAATCTCCCAAACGTACCCGCACCAAAATTACTTGTGAGGGACCACTCAATTAAACTACATGGGGGGACCATACACGTTTTTAGAGGTGAATTTTTTTTCTCCGTACAATCTCGTTCATATTTCTGACGATCTGTGAGGAATTTTTTGCGAATCTAAAACCACGAACGCTTTCTACGCAATTTTCTCTTTCAAATGAGATCTAGATGTGTACTTTCGAGCAAGTATTTTTTACATATGACACTAGATGACATCTGAAAGTATTAATATCAAGTACAACAAATATTTATACCTCTGCACTGAAGTATTTATACATATGTGGTCAACTATTTTTGTTAGAGGAAAGTTGACGCGAGGATTGGGTAAGGTTGATGTGGTGATACGGGGTCCCCACTATTTCATTAGAAGAAGGTTGACGCGGGAATGATTGAGGGACTGAAAAAGGGATGAGCATAACAAGTTACGCATCAAAGTATTAATATCTTATTTTTCAAGTGTTAATATCTTATCTTTCAAGTATTTATATCTATGAAAGTTGACGCGGGGACGAGCGCGGGGACTGAGAAAGGGGACCATATAATTAGTGGAGATCATAGAGGAAGAGTGTTGCACGGATTTTAAAATAATAATTAGTGGGGACCATAGTACATAATTTCTCTAAATGAGGTGAGGCGATTTTGAGAATACAAGAGTGAGGGTACTCAAATAATTATTCAAAATTTAATATGTAAAAATACAAATTAAATTTCTAACAAACAAAAATCTCTCCAATAACATAAAATATGAAATTTACATCTTTGCGGGATTCCAATGGTCTATTTTATAGGCAAAACATACATCTTGAAAGAAAAATTTGCAAGAAGCAGTTCGGATCATAACCCCACTCGTCCACGTGCGCGGGGGATCCGGAACGTGACTCACTCTACCCATATTCTCCAACCCGCCAGCAGCGGCAGAACTAGAAAATTTTAACAGAGAGAGATGAAAATTAAAATATACAATAGGTGGTGAGTGAATTTGAACTCAAGTGCTCTCAACCACAAAATAAAGCTCTAACCACTAGACTACAAGTAAATATTTGATATTTATTGAAGGAGTTAGACTATATACAAAATAAAAAAAAATTCAATTAATTTCAATATACATATTTAAAATTTAAAAGTATAGGGGTGCCTTCCCTTACAATACACCTAGATCCGCCCCTGCCCGCCAGGGCCAAAATGTGAGTGAATTGGGATCCGGTTCAATTCGAAAGGATGTTGACTTGCCCTATTATGCTTCTGCGATTCTTAAAAGAGTCATATATATCTTGTCTGTTTCGGGCCCGATTTGACTCATTTTCAAGCCATATTGATCCATTCTCTATGTAGAAGATCAAGATACATTTCATTACTTGAAAAGTCATTTCCACATTTATTTTAATCCAAAATTCATAATGAGAAAATTATAAAAAGGTTATTTTGCAAAAACATATTGAAAAAAACTGTGGACTGCATACTAATTGGAAAAAAAAAGTTAGGGACGAATTAAAAATTTACTGTTCCATTTCTATATATGTAACTTTGAACTAAAATTAATACTGATAATTAATATAAAACGGAAACTTTGTCCAAAAGAAAAAAAAATAGAAAATAACTTTTTTTAGAAATAAGGACTCGTTAATTTAGACATATATTTTCTTTTAAATGTTTCTTGCGGAAATTAAATCTCTATCTCTCCGAAAAATACAATGCTCATCGATCATATCATCTGTGTAAAAAAAGAAGTTAAAAACTAAGAAGTCTATTGACAGTAGCACCACCATGCAACTTAATTGGTTATGCTACTAATTAATGACACAACCATGCTTGGTTTTGATTTCACCAGATGACATACATACATACATACATACATACATACATACATACATAAACACACCCACATATCCATAAAAGGAACTTCCAACTTTTTTTCCAACAACTTGTAAGTTTAATTAAACAAGCCATGCATATAACAGTTTATTTCATGATTGAAACATTCAATGCTATAGTTTGGACCCAAATTAAAAAAGCAATAATGATTAAAAGTATAAGATTTAATTTGACCTTCAAATGGTACGAGGATTATTAGTTAATCAAGAAAAGAAACTAATATATCTAAGATATTATCATTGGTGCATGATCATGCATGCCTAGATATATATACCTATAGCTAGATGAATATGTCATACATACGTATCGAGTCCATATCCTCGACGGTACCGTAAAAGATTCTCTTTTACAATTAGCTATTTACGGTTGAGATTAACTCTCAGCCGGTTTGGGATTCGGGCTGACTGAGGGGGCAGTATTATTGGACTTTGAGATTCATGCCAAGTTAAAAAGAACGGTCCAGATCAAGTAATTGTAAAAGATTTCCCTATTACGGTACCGTCGGTGATATGAATTCCATACGTGTTCCCTGAGGAAAAATTACACAGTAATCTATATATACACTAAATAGTATGTATTGATATTTGATATAGCTTATCTCTTGAGAGAATCTGGAGACTATTCTCTCTCTCCCCCTACAAACCGTTAATTTGTGGTGGGGGATTATGTGATTTTGTACGGATGTTGGGCTAGTTGCACTATATATATACGCGTTTTGTCTTCCACATGTTGCCATTTTACATGTCAAAATAACAAAAGGAACAACTTTAAAATCTATTTGAATTTATAAAAAAAAAAAAGGAAATTACTTGGCACTTGAATTTGAATAAATCTCTTCCATGCATATTGCATGGCAAAAATGGTGCCGAATAATATATTTAAAAGATCATGAGGTGATGATATATCTTTCATATAATCCATCTTCCTTTATGTTGACAAATACAAACAAAAGCTTCATCGATCGTACCCCAAACATAAAGAAAACAACCAACAAAAAGATGAGAATCTCACCGAACGCGCCAGACATCATAATCATGTTTCCAAGTATTCCTTCTTACCCCACAAGCCCCATGCACCCACTTCACATCTTCCTTACCACATAAATTCCATTTCCCTTCTCAAACTCTATATATAGCCCCTTACACCACCTCACATCCGTATATAATTCCCTTGTCCTTCTCCTTCTCTCTATATATCAACCTTACATACAAGCATAAATATATACATCTCCCTCTTTTTCTATATATCTCTGAAAATGTCAGGAGTGTGGGTATTCAAAAACGGCGTTGTTCGTCTGGAGAACCAGGCATCCGGTGACAGCCGAAAGGCGCTACTATACCTTCCAAGCAATGAAGTGATAACTTCATACAGCTCGCTGGAGCGTAAGCTATTGAACCATGGATGGGAGCGGTACTACGAGGACCCCGACCTGCTGCAGTTCCACAAGCGCTCGTGCATCGACCTCATCTCCTTACCAAAAGACTTCTCCCGATTCCGCTCCATGCACATGTTTGATATCGTGATCAAGAATCGCGATATGTTCAAGGTCATTGATGGTTAATTAACTCAGATATATATATCCGTAAAGCTCTTGGTGCACCGCTGTCAGGTCGAGAGTTGTATTGCTTGTTCTAGGCTTATAACTGAGAAGTACACTTGTGAACTAAGGATCTTTGTTTGAGCTCAGCTGAGCATTGTTGATGGATCCTTGTTGTTTGGTGTGCGTATATAATCTGTTCTTTAAGAATTGTGCTTGTATCTTCTTTTTCCTTTTCCTTTTTCTTTCATTCCATCATCCTCTATTTGTGAATTTTCAGTTTTTAGTGCATCTGTAATTTGGAGAGAGCATGTTCTTTGTAGTTTGTACTTGATTCTGATCATGCATGTTAATTTTAAGATATATAAGCATCCACTTTGCATGCATGCATGCACATGGATCGCTATCGTTTGGAGTCGAATATAAGACAGTATACAAGTATTCTATGAAAGCTATTTCTATAAAAGAGTTACCACCTACCAGTTTGCCACCAAGAATTATCAATGATGGTGATTTACAAGAACCTTCGCTGATATATCGTCAGTGATGATGTGTTATATATGTACTAGTGTTTGCTTATTGTTTACCATTAAGTTTTTTCAACAATTTGCAGCTTTACCAAAACAAATATCTTGCACTGCTAAAACATCTATTTAATTTGTCTCCATATCTTCAGATAAATAAGGAGAAATGCTATACGTCATTAGTAAAGAGTAATCATATTTAATACATCGTGATCATATATGTATTAACACTTTAATATTCTTACCTAAGCTAAATTAAAATATATATATATATTCTACCTAAGCTGAATTCAAATAATAGGTAATTCAGGGTCCCTAGCTAAAATAAAATTTCTGGAAATGTATCATTTACAAGGGCATCTTCCTCGAATTTGGATCACCCCAGGTAACTGACTCAAGCAAATTGGAAACGGACGGCCCATGATCGTTCTTTTAACTTGGCATGAATCTCAAAGCACAAATAATACTGCCCCCTGCACTATCCCCGAATAAGCACCGTTTTTGAGTTAATCTGAGCCGTCCGTTCCAATTTGCTTGAGTCAGATACCTGGGAGGATTCGGATTCATCTTCCTCAGGAATTGAAGATATGAAAATACAGTTTTAAGTAGTAGGACTACATATTATGACATGCAGCTATATGCAAAATAAATCATATGAAGTTATAAACAGTGCAAAATAGTGGTAATATATATTAGCTCGAATCTCTTTATTAGCTAATATGTGTTGCACTTAACTAAGAGTCCAGGCTGAGTGGCTGACCTCAGAAAGAGAATAATTTAATATAAGTTTCACAATATATAGGAATTTGGAATACAACTTTAGTACGTTACATTTTATAAACTTGTGGCAACTTTTCTTACTTTGCACAGATTGTAATACTACTGTTAGGCAAGCATTTTTAAAGAAGTGATACTCTGTTTTTCAAATAAGCAAAATATTCTCAGTGATACTAGATTGCCAGTTGGGTAAATTAATATTGTTATCAGATGATAGAAATGACCCTAGCTCCTTTTGTTCGATTGAATTTTTCATGTTGATGCAAAATGGATATACTAGATTGCCACTTTTAGCGGCTGACTCCTGTACCAGTATTCTAGGTCTAGCACAGTTGTGTGGGCATGTTGACTGTTCAGTCTATGAAGTGGGAGTGTGCTGAGATCATCTGATTTTTTTTTCTCAAATTTCAAGGGGATATGATTTAGAAGTTGATAGTTGGAAACATTGTATGGAATTAACTTGTTTCATGATCAATGAAACGGACATTATATATCTTTTTTTTAAAAAGAAGAAAATAATTCTTGTGTTGAAATGATAGAGAAAAATAAGAGCATGCATGCATGAGAAACCTTTTTTTTGTTTTTCCGAGTGATGATAACAATAGCGCAGGATCCGGCTCACCCATGGGAAGCTGCACTGGATGAGAGAGCACTGTCTCCTGTTGAAATCTTTCTATGGCTGATCAGAACAAACCAAATACATGGAAATTTTAAAGATAGATTGTTACAGTTCATTGAAAGTTCGAATATCACCTGCATTGACAACAAAAAAACATTATCCATACAAGTCAGATTAAATTACCTTCACATTACATGCTGATATAATTTCTGAAAAGTTCACAATCAAGAAAAGGGAAAATAATAATAAGATTTAAGAAAGCATAAGAATACCAAGAACAACAGTTCAATAATTCTTGGTACTTGATCATGTAAAATTTTGGAGCCCCATTGAAATGCTGAGTTTAGTCCAGAGTATATCTATTGACTGGCTTCCTACGTCTTTTTAATTAGCTGGCCCTGCTCATCCATGTCAGCATCGGCTGATGCCACCTCCTCGGGAGCGGGCTGATTTGGCATCGCATCAAAGATCTATGAGACAAATTGCGGTGCATCAAATGGCTGGTGAATCTGGATCTACCTAGTCCCTTGAGTCGGCTCTAGTGATATGCTCTATGGGAGACCGAACTGCTGCATAACATTCGCATAACATGATTAGGTAGCGGCACTCGACGATCCAAAAAAGCTTCAATGGGACACACATGCGAGCCATATAATCATTGTACGATTCTCAATTGATCATAGCGTCACGCAACACCTGAATTTGGCTGCAGAAGTAGCAACCCCTGATGTACCTGAGGTATCTTCACAGGACGGATTCAGGATTTTCGCTAGGGGAGCAACATAATAACGAATCTGGTTTAAATAGCTAATCGGAGTTCAAACTCATTAGTTCAAGTACTAGATAAAAATCAATTCTCTAACTTATAATTTCTAATGGTTTAACTTCTAATTCTAATTACCAATTAAAATTCAAGAAATTTATCCTAATTTTAACACTAAAGTTAACCCAAATTACAAATAAGATTTTCAATGGGGAGCAAATAAAGAGTGTGGTGGACAAAGTTGGTCCGGACCTATAGATCTCCATAAAAATTCAAAATCTAGGGGGGTGCCCTCTGGCTCTTACTGTGTCCTCCCCAGTTCACATAGTTGTGCCTCAAGCACCACTTAACCCCCAAGGCAGGACAAGAATCACTGTCCGACGCACCTCAAACTGAAGACCAACCCGCCATGATCAATGTTTGAGGATCACCGATCCCACCAACATCCTCGTCATGTCAGAGACGCTGTGCATAAATTGCGGCACAACATTGCGAGCACCGTGCCACCCCAGCTCTAATTGGTTGAAGAAAAATGAGATATGAAATTGGAAAGTTTCTTATTAACAAATTGTTTATAAATTGAACTTCTGGATAAACTTAGCATGCATGTATGTCTTTCCTTCTGGATAAGCTTATTATGAATTTAACTTCTCCAAAAACTATAGTTTGACTTCTCCAAAAAATTTGACTTCTCCAAAAACTATAGTTTAGCAGCGTCTTATTATGAATTTAACTTCTCCAAAAACTATAGTTTCTGAAATAAGTTTAATCTTTTCTTTAATGGTACAGAGAAAAAAATTCGGTAGTTTTTGTTCTAGTAACAAAGCTGCAGCATCAGTAGTAAAAGTTTCTGATATTTCGTGCCGGTGGAGCCTCGCTAATCTGTTAATAGTTCTTAAGATGGTGTCACAGAAGCTAGCACCGCTGCATATCAATACAAGTGATGGATCAAATATCAGGATTGCCAGGAATCACATTAATGGAGCTAAGAGCATCTATATCACATCACTGATATTATTAGAGTTTCTAATTTAAGATGATAGTTTTTAATTAGTTTCAAAGATGTGAAAGAGTTTTTTTTTTTTTTTTAACTATGCAGGAAAGTTTTTTATTAAGAAATTATTTATAAACTTTACGCTGGCCAAATAATTGGCTCAAAGTATCTCCTTTTTAATTTATTGCTGGCGTGGTTTACTAGAAACTCTAAAACTAATTTAAGAAATGTGAGAATTTAAAAACTTTAGAGATCTTAATTCTAAAAAGTGGTTAACAATTATTTAGAAACTCATTTGAGTTGCTGGGATGTAGATGTCAAGTCTTCAAGTCTCACCACTGTAATTTAGTGGATGTATTAGTCGAACTAAGCCAGATATGACCTTGTCTGAGCCAAGTAGATCCCTTGAGTTAAGGCCCAGTAAGGAATCATGGAATCGAGGGCTGTTCGGACCAAATTTGGTCCAATATTCGATCAGAATCCATTTGATCCTCATCAAGATCCATGCAAACTTGATATGCACAAATGTTGAAGTTGCGGCGCAAATCTATATGCAGATCGAACAGTTATAACCGAGCATTGAACCGAACTTAATCCAATGAACATCAGAGCCCCAATTCCAGGGAACCAGGTCACAAAAGTTGCCGTATGAATTTTCAAATCTAGTTCATCTAAACATATAACCACAATTCATGGCCACGGGGTATTTTTTGAGCGATTTTTCGCAAATTTGGATAGATTTTTCTTGTGCGTGTCATGGGTAATTAATGGTCTCCAAAAATTTCATTCTTTGGCTGATTAAATTAACAAGTGTCATGAGCTCCTCTCAAGTTCTCATCATCAGAACACGTACATATTGTTTGATAGTGTTTTGAAATTATAGAAGTTGCACTTAATTTATGTTTTTCGAGGAAGTGCACTTAATTTATGTTAACCTTGATGTTATAACTACTCCCGTGAATTATTAATAAGAATTCCAAGGAAATAAAGGCATTTTTAAAAGGCTTCTCCATTCTAAAAACAATTCTATGATAGAAAACAAAATCGATACTCATACAAAACCATAATGCAGCCCGGTGTAAAACTGCATATATCAAATCAAAATCTAACCAGAATAATTCATTTCCCAAGTACACATACACTTAGAGCTCCTCTTCATTTCTCAAGTACTCGCCATTATCCGCTTGATGGTGCACGACAACCGCATTGGTGTCTGCTTTTCGGCAATCCTGTGTCGACCTGGCAGCAACACCAAATCCCAGTGGCAGATCCGACATGGACAGCACCACCACCCCATCTCCCGCTTTTGTGTTCTCGGTGATTCTCGCCAGCATCGACTTGGTCACTGAATTACCGTATAAAAATGTCATTTCTGCAGCTGGTTTCAACCAGATCTTGTTTCTGGCATGTGCAGTGAGCAAATCGAGCGAGTGGATTGTTAGACGGAATTGACCTGTTTCCATGATAGTGTTTATCTCAGTGTTATATAATACAAATACAGGGTTAACTAACTGATTTGTCTCAGTATCCGTGTGTAATTCCTTGGAGGCCAAAAAAAAAGAAATTCATGCTGATACCATCTTATACAATGTACTACTTCAGTAAAAAATTATCTTCAACTCTTACTGGTATAATTCCCAAAACAGTTTAAACTCAAATCATTAATCCGTCCATACCAGTTCCAGCCCAAAATAACAAACCAAAATCTCTTGTCTAGATATAATTCCCTAGAACTACAGACATTATAATCGTTTAAAGGGGATTCCTGAAAAAAAAAAAAAAAAACCCAAAGTCTAAATAAAACCCAGAGGATACCTGATTTGGTGATTTTGCCAATGGGGAGACCGAGAGATACGAGCTTGGGGCGGGATATGGAGGTGGCGCGTCGTACAAGAGACTCGCTGGCGTAGTAGACCCGGTTTTTGTGTAGCCTGAAGCAGTATCCGCTGGGATCAGGGCCCTCCACGGCGGGTCGCTCGATGATGTGCTTGAGGTTGGGTCCGACGAACTTGAAAAGCTTTTCGAACACCAGCGTCGTCTCCTTCTCGTCAAGTGGTCTCATGGCTGGTGCAGTTAGGGTTTCTGATGCGAAGCGGTGGAGAGACGAGGAAGAGGGTTTTGTGGGAAAGAGCCGCTAGGGTAGTTAGGGTTTTGGTTTGGTTTACGTCAGGTAAGAGGTGTATGGATTCGAGTCTAGTCTGTTGGACTATGAAACGGTTTAACCCGCTCGTATTAGCCAGCCCATCAGTTAAGGGAGGGGCGGGTCTGAGACTCTGAATGTCTGATGGATTTGATGTTGCGTCAGAGCCGTTGGATCAGCACTAAGATTTGCAGATTTTTTATCTGCACGGTCTTAAAATTATCTACACGAATCTCATTGCAGAACGGACGGCTCCTGCCTGACATCATCGGACGTCCCCATTCGTTCAGCCAAGAGCCCAAGACTTGGGTCAAAAGAATATTTTTTATTTGAGGGAGGTTCAAATGAACCATGATTTTGGGCTCCAATATGCTCTACATTCTTTATCTCTGTTTTCAAAGTCCGAACAGTCGATCCGAACCGGTCAACATGATCTTCATAATAAAATATGTTTGGAGACAAAATTTTATATTTCTTAGAATTTTTTTACTATTTTTTTACATAGGTACAATATCACTTTATCGGATGGTACAGAATCTCCTTAAAACAGTATTTTGTACCTATCTAAAAAAATAGTAAAAAACTCTAAAAAAATATAAAATTTGGTATCCAATCATATTTTATTATGAAGATCATGTTGAGCGGTTCGGATTGACTGTTCGGACTTTAAAAATGGAGATAAAAGATATGGAGTATATTGGAGCACAAAAATAATGGTGCATTTGAACCCTTCTCTTTTTATTTTCGCTTTTTATGAATTTTTATACACGTAATTTAGAGAAATTTCATGTATGCCTTTCAAAATCAAGTATTTTTTTCTCTAAAAGTCGTAATATCATATTTATCTTTTTAATTTTTATGTAAGTATGATATTATGAATTTTAGAGAGAGAAATACGTAATTTTAGAGGAAGTAGCTTAACACCTTTGAAGTAAACTAAGATTTACCTTTGCAATTAATGCCATGTAGAATAATAATGTTCTCTAAGGATCTGTTCGGCTGCAGTAACGAAATTACTGTTCACGTGGGAAAAAAAAATTCACTCAGACTGAATTTTTTTTTTCCCACGTGAACAGTAAAATTCAGTTCAAAAGTTTTTCATTCCTGTTCCCATTCCCTTTCCCCTAATGCAGCCGAACAGGGCCTAAGTATGTGTTTGACAAATAAAAACAAGTACTTTAAGAAGGCAAAAATGTCTTAAGACAACAAACATAGATCCTCTAAAATTGAACAGAGTAATTTTAAAGTCAAACTGTCATTTTTCTATTTTCTGACACATTATATCCTTACCCGTTAATATATTGCATGTGCACAATTATGACCATTCGTTAAATACTATCTTATCAACTACTTTTGCTCTTAATGAATACATGATTCAGAATGATTTAGTGTATATTTCGCTTTGACTCAACTTCACTTGCTAAATGTAAGATTATGTAAAATTACATGATTGAGTTGCATATTCAAACCAAAAAAGTTTCAAGGGCGTCATTAAGATGGCGCGTGAAACTTAAAAATGCACATGGAACTTGCTTAAATGTGAAAAGAACAGGTCACATAAACTAATTACGCCCTTTATACCATTCTTTTTTTATTTTTCTTTCTGCTAGAATCTATTGGTCAGTCGCACAAATCGAACCCATATTTGCATATTTATATCAGATGGTATTCTATGGGAACTCGATTCGTCTGTAATTATTACAGAGGCACTCTGTTCGGTAGATGAGATGATTCGGACTATTTTTCTTAACTTTGCACGAACTCAAAGCATAAATAATATTGGACCTTACGCTTTCCCGAATAGATACTGTTTTTGAATTAATCTATAACCGTAAAATAGTAAGTCCTACTGTGCGGTACTACAGATGATACACCTCCGTTTTATGGAGCCATATGTAAAAAACAAATAAACTCCGCACATAGCATTTCATTTAAGGTAACTGATGACAGTAACCGCACTCAAGTACATGCGAAATTCCCGCACTATAACTATTACTCTAGTATTGAATTTTTTTTTCTAAAGTATTAATACCTATGCACAGAAGTATTTATACTTACAAGGAGAACAATTTTTAGTAAATAATTATTTTCCCAATCAAATCTCTCAAACGTACTCACACCATAAATATATGTGGAAGACCACTCAAACTACATGGAGGGCTATACACGTTTTTAGATGTGCTTTTTTTTTTCTCCATTCAATATCGTCCATATTTCTGACGATCTGTGAGTAATTTTGCGAATCTAAAACCACGAACGTCTTCTACGCAATTTTATCTTTCAAATGAGATCCATGATGACATACTTCGGACTCATCGTCACGCAAGTATTTATACCTATATTTGCAAGTATCTTTTACATATGACACTGAATGGCATCTGAAAATATTAATATCAAGTATTGCAATTATTTATACATATGCACTAAAGTATTTATACCTCAACTATTTTTGTTAGAGAAAAGTTGATAGCAGAATGCAGGGTCCCCACTCCTTCATCAGAGGTGGGTTGACGTGGGGACAATTGAAGAACTGGAAAAGAGATAATCATAACAAGTTACGTATCGAAGTATTAATATCTTATTTTTTTAAGTATTAATATATAATCTTCAAAGTATTTATACTAATAAAAGTTAACGCGAGGACAATTGTGGGGACTGAAAAAGGGAACAATATAATTAGAAGAGACTATACTACGTCATTTCTCTAATGTTGTTGTGGAGATTTTAAAAGTAGTGAAGTCCGAAGACTAATAATATTCTTCATTTAAATATTCAATTTTATCACGATAGTTTAAAAGGCCTCAGGTCAAATATTGGACCAAAGTGGGCTGGAAAGCCTGGAAATTATGAATTGAAAATTTATAATTTCATGCATTAAAATTTGTAACTTTTATATACATCAATACTTTTTAAATCCTTTTATAAAATATTTCTAATTAAGAGTAGGGTTCAAATGACCATATCTTGCATCCCTCATTTATGTCTCTTGTCTTGTGTTCTAATCTCTATTTTTAAAATAAAAACAGTCGGTTTAAATAGTTTAACATGATCTTTATATTAAAATATGCTTGGAGAATCAAATTTTATTTTATTTTTGAAATTTTTTTACTATTGAAAATAATTTTGTACTCATCTAAAAAAATATAGTAAAAAATTTTCAAAAAATATAAAACCTGGCTTCCGAACACATTTTAACTTTTGTGCCTATTTAAAAAATAATATATTTTTTTCAAATATAAAATTTGATCTCCAAACACATTTTAATATTGAGATCATATTGAACAATTCAGATCAGCTGTTTTGACTTTGAAAATAAAAACAAGAATATAAAGCGTGATTGAGACGTAAAAGACGAGACATTTGAACCATGTTCAAAATAATATTACACCACACTAACTTATACAGTCTTTGCAAAAACGCTGCATGAGAAGGTGGAGATACCAAGAGTCCACCAAGCAACCCCAATTGAGGAAACTAAATCAGTAACGCAACTTCTATTAGTGCAGTTGTATACATAATTTAAGGACTCAGAATAAACATGTCAGCAATTTAATACCAAAGCCACATTATACGAAAACAACAATACATATATACAATCACAAATTTTCCCTTTTTTGCTTTTCATTTTTGTCATACTATGAAATAGAGCAGGCTTGATAATAAATGTACATAAAGAAACACAATATCTAGAGTTTTCTAAACATCTAGTTTCAGGAAATTGTGGCACTCCAGTTGCGTCATCTCCCCACCAGTTGCCGGATCAAATTGACATCTATAAAAACTGCACAAGGTGCAATTACGCAAATTGTTAGACTACATAATAAATGTAGAATCAAAACATAATCAGGTAACAAATTGTTAGACTACATAATAAATGTAGAATCAAAACATAATCAGGTAACTCATGTTACCGATTGGCTATGAAATGTAATAATACACAAAATATGACCTAGAGTAAAGCACGGACAGAATTAGTTCTCCCTAAAGAAACTACTCTATTATTTCATATATTCCATAACTATGCAAAATAAGTTCTACCTACCAATTACTTTAAATTTCCCAACAAAAAATGAATATAAACAGAAAATTAAAAATAAGGCTAAGACCTAGAAAGTTTTTATTGAATAAATAACCATAAACTTCAATGAAAACTCAAAATTCATGTTGCTGTCTTTTTTAGTACCCAGAATGGCAGACCACACAAAATAAATGAAGACCGTAAGTTATTTCTTTATGTCATGGCACAGCACGATACGTGTGCCAGTCACGTGCCGTGACCATCCTTCAGAATATTGGCACGGCATGACGAGGCACGTGAACTGATCTGATCACGGCACACGTGATCGGGACCAGGACCAGGATCGTTACATCCTTGATTGAATGATGAATTTTGAATAAACTAAATTAAAATTACGAAAAAATTAGTTGAATGTGACCAAACGTGACCAATCACGTTTGGACATGACACGTGGTCACGGCGTGACTAACGTGCCATGACCGTCCCTCCAAATTTGGTCATGGCATGGCACGGGATGTAAAAATCTGACTTGGTTGCAGCACAGCACGGCAGGTGTCTAGTCACGGCTGGGAACGTATTTACATTCCTAAGACCAGCTATCAGTATGAATGGAACTGATACCATTTTCTGTGTTATGATGATTTAACTTTGGAATTAGACAATTTTAAGTAGAAGATTCACCTTCCATCCATGCCAACAATAACAATAGTGTTTTTCTGGTCACCAAATGCTACGATATATTGTGAACCTTCACGCAACCGAAATTGTGCCACTGACCACTCTGAATGGAAATATTTCGGCAAAACACCTGACAATACAAAAAAAAAAATCATAAGTACAACGTATTAATTGTAGTCATTATAAAGCAAACCAAAATTTTGCAAGTGTAAGCAGTCAGAAAATATAATTGACAGAAAAAACACAAGCTAGTCCCAATAATCATCCATTTTCTGTCTCGGTACTTAAATTTAAAATTACTCATTTACGTCCCTAAACATTATGATTTGTGTTGGCCCCAATAATTACTCATTTATTTGAAAAAACTGGCCCATGCTCGAATTTCTTCATGACAAATATTTCGAATAATATATATAATGATGAGTAGAACTACGGTGTTCTTAGTTTATCAAGTCTTTTTGTGAACTTAACTCTAAAACCTATCGGATTGGCTTCAAACAACGAATCCAAACCATTGAAACCGTTATACCTTATGAGTGATGCGTCTACATACAAACAATTTAAATTTTAGAATTAATTTTGTTTAGAGCCAAGTGGTCAAAAAATGTTCAAAAATGAATGCATTAAAATTAATTTATATACCTTCTAATTTTGACCACTTGACTTTATACTAAATTAATTCTAAAATTTAAAACTTTCACATGTAGACGCATCACTCGTAAGATAGATTGGTTTCAACGGTTTAGATTCGTCGTTTGAAACCAAGCCAATAGATTTTAGAGTTAAGTTCGCAAAGAGGCTTGGTGAACTGAAGAACACCCTAGTTCTACTCTATAATGATTATACCTTTAATGAAAGAGAGAGGTGGTGCGGCATTGGGGACACTAGGTTCAGGTGCCGGTCGAGGCCTGTCACTTGGTGTTGTGCCCATATTAATCTTTAAGCTGAAAACATGGACCGTGCCCTTGTCACTGGAGACAGCCAACCACTGCGAATTACGAGAGAATGCCACACTATATATTTCCGCTCTATCAGCACCTCTCCGTACCTATTCAATACACCAGAAAAAGTTCGTCAGAATTTTTTTTTTTTTATGATGGATACAAGAACAAGGTAGTGTCAACTTGTCAACCAACAAAAGACAAAATACGAATCTGAATAATATATCAACCGAAGAAAATCATTCTTTTACCATTCATACTAAAATAACAATGGTCGGGCGAAATTGTCAGCACTAGAATAACAATTCTTAACCCTTAGTACTAATAGGGGTGTCAACAGGTATGAAACAGGTCGGGTGGAAGCATATTCATACGCTGACTTGTTATGTTAACGAAAAAAAAAAAACTTTACCCATACCCAATAAACTAACGAAAAAAACCTTACCGCTATCCGTCTTGTAAACGGATAAAACGGTGTCATTGAATAGGTATATATAGGCCATGAATAAAACTATATCATATCATGCATCATCCATATAAATATATATCTATATATAATTTTAAAATTTTATTTTTAATAATTACCGTATAGAGTAACAGGTACGAAATAGTCTTTACCCTTACCCTTACCCTTACCCTTACCCGTTATGTCAACAAAATTTTTTTTTACCTTAACCTGTACCCGTCTTATCGAATATGATACGGGTCGGGTCAATGAATAAAAGGGTACCATTGACACCCCAAGTACTAATTATATTAACCCAACAGGAGTTACTTGCAAAATTGAGTACATCAGAACACCAGGTGAGTTCAAGTACGGTAAAAATTGGATCCGTAAGAAGTAAATAAATTATAATTACTACCACGACTTACCTCTTGAAGAAGAGTTCCATCAAATGTACTGAAGATTCTAACAAGCGTACCCTTAGTACTGGCAGTTGCCACCAGTCTACCATCCTGTGACAATGCCAAACAAGCGATCCTCGAGTCATGTGCCATGATGAACTTGGTGCGCCGCGCACCATAGTGCTCGATCCTGACCTGGCCCTTCTGACCACCAGGGCAAACAAGGATAAGCTGGCCCTGCTGTTGAGAGACAGCACAGAGGCCACGCGGGTTAGGGGCAGTCTCAATCTGGTGCACGAGTTTGAAGTCGACGAAGTTGTAGACAAAGACTTTGTGATCAAGCGCCACAATGACACGGTCCCGGCGCAAGCGCACCGATCGCACTTCTGTGCGGAAAGACAGCTCGCCAATGCATCGGCTCTGGTGGTCATCCCATATCATCACCTAGTATGTTTGAGAATTTATTTGCCACTTTAGTATATTAAAACATATTCCAAATGAAAAGGTAAAGGTAACAGAACATAACTCTTTCAAGTTTCTAATATATGTGAAGCATAAGACGGATTGTTGTATATGTTGTCATTAAAAATAACAATTTTAACATGAATCATATATCAATATTATTCCTGGACTAGAAAACCCACTTCTAAGGATTTAGATAACTTCTGGCCTAAAGTACTAATTTGATGCCCTATGAGTATAATTATACGCATAATAGAAACTAAATACGCACATGAGATGATGTAGGATGATGTTCCAGTCAGTAATTTTCAATTATCAGTCTTAGTAGCAATCGGGAGATCAAATTCAATATTGGGCACATATCACATTAGTAATTAACTAAGATTCTCAAGACTACTAATTGTTACACACTTTTATCCAAAAAAGATTGAAGAAGCTATTCCCGAAGTACCTTATTAGGAGGAAATGCTGCGGTGGGCCCACCACCAACTAATGCTAATATATTACACCGAAAGAGCATCTCAACTACAGCAACACCACCTCCTTCAAAATCCCTGCGAAATATCTCGCGAAACGGGTCACAATTATAGATCCTGAAACCTGATGCAGTGCCCACCGCGAAGCAGCCATAATCCTGATTGTACGACAGATGCAGTAGAGCTGGTGGCTGTGATGAGGCGGTGGTCAAGTTGGAAACCGACGGCGGTGATGTTAGGATCGATTGGGAACTTGGGTTAGGGTTTTCGCCCAACGGAGAACCGGGTGGAGAAGGGGAGGTGGGTTCATGATCGGATCGAGATTCTGGGTCAGGTTCGGGTTCGGTTTCGGTTGCTTCTTCGAGGAGAGGTGGGGTGGGTGTTTGGATCGGGAGGTTCGAATCAAAGTCGGGGTTTGGATCGGGAGGGATAGAGAGCGTCGCCATGGGAGAAGGGGAGAGGAGGAGAGAGGAGCAAGGATGTAATTTGAAGGAATTTGGAGGGGATGATGGATAATAGTCCGACAGAGCGAAGCTCGAGGTTGAAGAAAAGCAATTGGGGGCGAGTTGTCTTTGCTTCTAGGTTTATTCTGGAGTCTAGACTAATAATATGACTATTTCACACGCTAACCCTACTACTTTCTGAATTCACATAAATTAATTGACTTAAGATATTCTTTTTCCTCTATGTTCGCATAAGTTTTGGATTTTTTTTTTTTAGAAATTAAATATTATTTTTGCTGGAAAGGAAAGAAATCGGGTAGTCTTTGAAAAATAGATAACACTTAAAAATTGTTACGCTATAAACTTGAAAATACTACTTACATCGAAGCATTTTTACGGTGTAAGTATTATACCCATGCATATTTACATCTTTCTTGTAAAAAGCAGGTTTAATGCCGTGTGGCCAGGTGGAAAAATATTTTATATCGAACTTTTTTTACGGTACAAGCAATATGCTAATGTTTATGCCGGTATTACTTATTTTATTAAAACCTATCGGACTCTTTCTCTTTTCAGTAAAAAATATTATTTTATTTCTAAATAAAAAAAGTAAAATTTGACTGTAACGTTCTCTTTTTTTCTAATAAAATTCATGACATCTCGCAGAAATAAATAAGTTCTAAATATATCTTTATTTAGTACATTAGTTTTTTTCTTAAAAAAAACATGATTAATTGTCCAGTAATATATTTTTCCTATTAAGTTTTCTTCCCAACTAAAAATATTTTTTCTATTGTTTTTCATTTTGTAGTGCATCAATGATATACTTTTTTCATTTTGTCTTGATGAGTCTATGGTACTATGCATAGCACGGATTAGTCCGTACTATAGAGTCCTATTTTTATTTGAAAAATTCTAATGGTCGATCTGAACCGTTCAACGTGATCTCCACATGAATATGTATTTGCAGATTAAAGTTTATATATATATTTTTTTTTTTACTATATTCTAAGATAGGTAGAAAATCACTTGATCTAAAAATTCTGAACTATCCAAAAACAGTGATGTTCTACCTATCTAAAAAATAGTAAAAAAAATTAAAAAATTAAAAAATTTAGCCCACAAGTATATTCTCATATGAAAATCATGTTGAACGGTTCAGATCAATCGTTAGAATTTTGAAAATGAAAATATTAATCTGTAGTACGGACCAATCCGTGCTATGCATAGTACCATAGACTCACTCTTTTGTCTTTATTATTCATGTGATGTGTGAAGTCAAATTAATTATGACCAATATTATTCCGAAATTTTATTTATAACATACTTGCAAAAAAAAAAAATCAAATAACCATCGTTCCCAGGAATTTCCATTTTCATCACGGCCGCACCGGCACTCTGCGGACCCATTTTAGCGGGGCCGCAGAATGCCAATGCGGACCCTTAAATGGGTCCGCACCTGCATTGTGTGGACCCAGGGTCCGCAATATGCCGGTGCAGACCCCTGGGAGGGTATATAAGGGGTCCGTTGTTTTCATTTTTTGTATCAATTCAAAAAAATTTCAATCCCTTCGACCTAGGGTAAGTTTCCTTCTTCTTTTCTAGTTTTATTTTTCAGTGTAGAGTAGTAATTAGATTTAGGTTTAGGTTTAGAATTAGATACTAATTTAGAATTTAGAATTAAATTGTACCAAATATCAATTGTTTGAGCAAATAGAATTGTATCAAAATGTAGGTTTAAGTTTAGGTTTAAAATTGTACCAAAATTAATGGATTTTGTTCAAAAATTAAACATGTTTATTATACCAAAATTTATTGTTTGAGTTAAATATTCCCAACGAACGACATATCTAAAATATTCCAAACGAACGATATATCTCGATATGACCAAAAATATATCAATGTAAACAACATTTGAAACTAAAATAAATAACAGATTTAACAAATTACAGATTTTGATTTTTTTATTTAAAAAATATGGGTCCGCACCGGCATATTGCGGATCCTGGGTCCACACAATGCCGGTGCGGACCCATTTAAGGGTCCGCATCGGCATTCTGCGACCCCGCTGAAATGGATCCGCAGAATGTCGGTGCGGCCGTGGTGAAAATGGAAATTTCAGAAAACGATGGTTATTTGGTTTATTTTTTCTGGAAGTATGTTATAAATAAAAATTTCGGAATATTTTTACTCTTCAACAGAGGTGGTGCCAAACTTTTAAGTTATGAGAGTCAAACGTAAATAGAGATCAATCGTATAAAAATTTTCTAGCTACAAAGAAGATCATTTTACACTAATCATAACATTTTACTATAAATTATCGAAAATAAGACACAAATACAAAAAATTGAAAGAAAAAATGATGATCAATTGACCCATTCTTACGATGCGGCTCTGAGTGAACTTCCGTTAAGATGGTTATGCTACTCCATTATGTCATATGTGTGTGTTGTGTGTTAGAATATTTTTCAATAATTAATTATTAAGATTTAAAAATTAAATTCAGAATTTTAATTAATAAATTTCTGATAGTTAAATCAATCAATTTCTACGTTTTTTGAATAAAATCGATTAAATAAATTAAGTTAAGACAAATTTGGTTATGTTTTAATGTGTCGAAAAATCAAGTTAACAGCTTATTCATTTTCAATATTTGATGTCGAACAAATGTATCGAATTCATCTACAATAGCATGATCGCAGATCAAAAGACATTTATTTTAAAAGAAGCATCAAATTTGTTAACAAAATATAATATAGTTTTATTGTTTTAGAAAAAAATAGATAAATAAATGAGTGATGCTCTGATACTATGTATAGAGCAAATCGATTCATACTATAATTTTTTTTTTTGCTTTTAAAATCTAAATAATTAATCTGGACCTTCCAACATGATCTTCATATTAAAATATACATAAAGATCAAATTTTACATTTTTGAGATTCTCTCAACTTTCTAAAAATTCAGATAAGTAGAAAATCATTTGATTTAAAAATTTGGACCAATGATTTATCTATCTATAAAATACTAGTTTTCTTAAAAGAAGTAAAATTTGGTTTTCAAATATATTTTAAGAAGTATTTCACGTATATTCTTCAAAAACTTTAAAATTACTTATTTCTTCCTCTAAACTTCAAAATTATATATTTTCCCCTCTAAGTTTTAAAAACTCACAATCTATTCATTTTATTGTTTGTATATTAAAACTCATTTTAAATTTATAAATTATCTATTTTGCTCTTTATTAATAATTTTGAGTTCTAATATAAATTGACTGATTAGACTAAAAGAAATTAAAAGAAATGAACATATCGATACATAATCCGGACCCATCCGCATATGCATGGTACCAAAGTTTCACTCTAATAATTTATTTTATTGATCAAAATTGACAATTGCGGACATGGGTAATATTCTGTATTGCTTTTCTGTGCTAATTTGCAAAACAAGTTAATCAAACCCGCCATAACTGTATTTTATACTCGGTACACCTTTAGTTGTATAGTTTCGCCACAGAAAATTCCGAAAAAAAATCAGATAAGTCGTGACAATAACGGAGCCGAAAAGGATAAATTCAGGCACCGACCCAACCAAAATAATAGTCAGAGGGAATTAAATAAAAGAAAGACCGCAATCTGCCCGGATATGGAGATCTGATATGAAGTCACAAGAAAGGTGTCGTTCTATGTTGGTAGTTGATAGGCATGGATGTTTTCTATATCCATTTATCTATGCATGTATAAAAAATTGTAATATTTTAATTTTATTTTGGTTGTCATTAAGATCTTGTAAAAATGTACTAATGTGAATAATTTTTAGATGTTGATTTTTCAACTTATTGTTTCACATAAAAACGAAATCAAAATGTGATAATTTTTTATGAGCACATAGATAAAATGATGTAGATCATATCCAACGATTTTATTTTGACTTTTAAGTTTTAAATTTTGAGTTATTAAATTTTTTAAAAATAGAGGCATGGTAGAGGCACAAAAAATAGAGGTATTTGAACCCTCCTCTTCTTTTATATATATATAGAGAGAGAGAGATAGCGCGCGTGCTTGGCTAAGATTTAGTTTTTGAGTTTTGATGCTACTAATTTATTTTTGTAATTTTTAAAGTTTAAATAGTCGATCTGAAGTGCTCAACATGTTCTCCGTATTAAAATGTATTTGGAGACTAAATTTATATTTTTTGAAATTTTTTATATTTTTATGAATTTTTAAAAATCACTGATTTTCATATTTTTTTTTTATTATTCAAAACAATGATTTTAAAAGTACTTAAAAAATAGTAAAAAGATATAAAAAAATATAAAATTTGATTACCAAGCACATTTTAATATAGAGAACACGTTGAGCACTCCAGATCGACTATTATATATATATATAAGAGTTGGCAACATTTTTTAACTTCGTTCTTAATTGTACGAGCATCTCCATCCCAGCAATCCGTAAAAAATAAAAAACAGCTATAAAGTATTATTTAAAAATTAAGTTCCTTTAATTTCTTAATCCCTCCATTCCAGAAATGGGTCAGAGCCAATAGGAAAGAGAACAAAGGAGTCAGAGCCAACAGGAAAGAGAGAAAGTATTAGCATGTCCAAAAGAAATCGTTTGCTTTATAAGCAAATTTGTTTTTTTAGCAATTGGCCTACAATCTAACAATTATATTAGCAATTGACACATCAGATTAACAATTTAAAAACAATTACCATTGTAGATGCTCTAAGGTGTTATTTGACCAGGAGGCATTGGGGTCGGTGGATCGGCATCGGACAAGATCCGATGTCTGATGACATGAAGATTTATGCAAATAGTTTTCAGTTTGCTTGGACCAAATGTATATGGATCTTAATGCGGATCGAATAGCTTCGATCAGACATTAGACACAGTTTGATCCGATGTCCATTCTAATATGAGTCGTTTAATCCACATTAAGATTTGCGGGAATCAACTTGGACCGAACATCGAATGCAATTTGGTTCGATACCAGTTCTGATCGGAGTCGTTTGATCTAACATCAAGATCCATGCAAATCAATTGCACACAAATCTTAATACGGATCGAGCAGTTTCGATTAAACATCAAACGAAAATTGATCGCCCCCAACTCCGTTTGAGACTTACTCTTTGCTGATATGAGGATGTGGCACCAACTTAATTCTAATTTCTAATTAAACTAATTTATTGTAAAACTGATAGCTCACCGCTTACAAAAAGAAAAAAATAACATATAAATCCAAATAGTACAAATAGTAGAACTATGGTTTACTTTGCAGAGATTGCAATACTCTTAATTTTCAGTCTTCAAGTCTCGGTTCTGGTTTCATTATTTCACACACACACAAAAATACAAAACAAAAAAGAAAGAAAAGAGCCACTGTGATTACATTTTGCATGTATAACCCTTACCAAAGAAGAACTGCTAATCTCATCCTTAAATTAACCCTAAAACGATGCTGCACTGTTGGTTGCTCTATGACATCTAGAAATCAAATCCACCGTCATCCCCCCCGGCATCATACGCACCCGCATCATACCCAGCATCATACGCACCTGCATCCGATATCATGTCGCCAACCAAAAGCCCTCCGAGGGCTCCACCGAGCAAACCTGCCCCGAGGCCCATTCCCAAATTGTTTCTATTCCCCAAACCTTGTTGTACGGGTGGCCGTTGCGGATATCCATACCCATAACTGGGCGGTGGGTACCCGAATCCGCCGACTGGTGCCCCGTACCGCTGTGCGTATCCTGGCATCGGTGGTGGATAAGCTGTGACGGGCTCTTGTGGCTGGATCATAGGTGGGGTTGCCAATCGCTCACCGAGCTTGTACGATATGTTAAGAAGTCCACGAGGTTGCCCCGAACCGACTTTCCGAATTTGGTACGATACAACTTGCGTGGCTTGTGTGCCATCAGAGCTGCCAGAGGATATCAAGTCCTTCAACGGGATATGTGTCTCACCTGAAAATGTGTCAAATTAATTGTTAAACATATGATTTAAGTCCTTAAGAAATTTCTTGATTTCAAAATCTCATCATATAATTTGGCAGTGCAATAATACAAGAATTATATGCTAGTACCAAAATAATCATGGAAGTAGTGATTTACCAACTATATATAACATATTCACCACCTAATTTTGCCTGCCAAAAAATGCTTTCGAATAGGGTAGAATAGAATTTAAAAATTGTCATAAAAAGAGCTACACTTAACAACCACTTGGGAACAGAGAAATTAAACAAAAAAGGAGGAGCAAAATGGCTATATGTGTCTAGAATTAATTTCAACAGAGACCAGATAGAGAACTAATTTCAACAGAAAAAAAATTATGTAGAATTTTTTTATATAAAATTAATCTTTCTGATCAGAAGATCCACAAATATTAAGCGGTCCTCGAATTTCTTAGATCGAACTCTGATCGGACAGAATCCAAACTCAAAATTTGAGTTACTTTAGAGGATCTGGATCCCCCCGCCGGCTCCTCACTAGGAGCAACTCAGAGTGTTCATCTAATTTTGTTCATTTTTTAGTTAAATTAAACTTTGCAGATCAACATATATAGTACTATTAGGAGCTTAACCAAGCAACTTCAAAATTATTTCATCCAATACTTTGTAAACCTACCAGTGAATTACTGCTACAAGATTAAACCACACAAATGTAACAAAAATATAATTAACCTATCATATTCCACACGGAAAAACTGCTCAGGTTTCTTTTAAATTATACAAGATATGAATGAATTACCAATGTCCCGGTCACCGAGCACGCGCTCGGCACGGAGCAATACATGGATGGAAAGCCGGCCTGCCGAGTCACCATCAGCCGGTATCAGAAAATGAAAAGTGTGATTCCATATCGGGTTCTCGCCGCCATGCCGATCGGTTGGAGTCCGTTGCCGGGTTCGTATGTCGCCTGACAAGGACACGACAGCATATACATGTAGCTTGGAGATGTGGTTTACATTTTTCAGTTCTTGGGCTGAGATTAAGGTTAGGTCTAATGCACGGTACGCCATGAATTGTCAGGGTTTCTCTGAAAAGAAAGAAAAATTGGAGATATGATCGGTCACTTTAGGCGGTGTTAGAAGGCGGTTGCTAGTTGATCAGCCATACCGCACAAACAGTAACAATGATATAATAATACAAATTGGTGGGTATCCGATTCGTCTCCTTCAACTTTGGGCCTCTCAACATCACATACTCGGTGAATCACGCTCTACAAGGGGGTGGAATTTCGGAGAATCAGCCACGTGCCCAGCACATACTCAGTGAATCGGGTTCGGCCTCTGTTTCCAGGGGTAAAGACAAGGTCTCTCCGTCACCCTCAATTCACTCGGAATGAAATCCTCTGCAGAGTTTTTAAAACTCCGCACTGCGGTTCTTTTAATCTGATTCGTTCGTTTTGACTTGGCACGAATCTCAAAGTCCAATAATACTGCCCCCTCCGTTAGCCCGAATCTCAAAGCGGCTGAGAGTTAATCTGGTCCGTTCGTTTTGTTCCGCAGTGCGGAGTTTTATAAAACTCCGTAGAGGAAGCGCGCCCCACAATTCACTCCAGGACAATAGGGAAAGCGGTCCCTGGCCAAGAAAGTTCCAAGGAATATAAGGGGGAGTGTATTGATTAAACCCGCCCGGTCCAATCCGGACAGGGCGAACCCGTGGACCGAATCCGGACCGGACCGTCCAAACGGGTGGGCCGGGTTAACCAAGGCCGGATCGCATTTTTTGGGACCTAACCCGTCCAGACCCGACCCGTTTGAACCCCTGGATCCGGCCAGAACCGGGTCAAATATGGACCGAACCGTCCGAACCCGTGCCTAAACCCCCGGACCCGGACCCGGACCCGAACCCGCCCGAACCGTGCACCAGCCACCACGCAGGAACATGGTCCAATGAACCGCGCAATAGGCAAAAAAAATTTTGCAGCAACCAAGATTCGAACCCTTGACCTATTGGATAGGCAACATATCACTTACCACTACACTATCTCACATTTGTTGTCTAAATCTATTAACTTTTATATTTAAGTTATACATGAGTTGATTTTTAATATTTAATTTATATAATACAAGTGTTAACATAATTAAAATAAATACATTTGTTGTCTAAATATGAATTAACATATATATATTATTTGACATCTTAATTAAAATTAACATATTCATATGTTAATTGATATGTAAATTCTATAAACTTTAATTTGAATTAACATATGTATCTTCTTAATTAAAAATATTTAAAAATATTTTATACTATATTCCTGTCCATCTGATCATAATCATGCGGTCTATATATTTTGCTTTAGAAAGATAACCCAATTGCATCATTTTTCACTCAGAAACAAAAAGCCAGAGCTTTAGTTATTTTTTTTTTAAATGTTGTGCCTCTGATCAGAAAAATGTATACTTTTTTTGTTTTGTGATTATTTTGTGATTATCTTTTGATTAATTTGTTATTAATATGTGATTTGTGTGATCTAATTGGTTTCATGAAGATATATATTTACAAGATTTATGTAGTTTTCTATTAATTGTTATTAAGATATAACACAATTAAAGCACTGGTGGGGAAAAGAAATTGCATGTTGTTTTTTATAAAATTATTCATATCTTTCAAAATATAAAAAAATTATTAATTGCAGTTTCTAATTTTCCATGAAGAAAACATATATGTCGCTTACATTATGATATTGATTATGAATATGCTAATTAATTATTGTATACTAGCAAAATATTGCTTTAAAAAAATAATAACATATCTTATAGCCTTTTTCTCTTTTGTTAATGTCTAGGATGGATTGTCAAACAGTTTATTTTTTTAACTATTATCATAACATATGATTTTTTATGTTCCTTATTCTTATATCTTTGTTTAATAAAAAAACTATGAAAAGACAATAAATTTTCCATTATGTATATACTGTTAATTAAACACCATTCCATATAATTAATGTATTATAAAATTGAATCCTCAATCAAAGACAACAGTGTTTGATATGCAGTTTACAACAAATACTAATGTTCTTAATAGCGCCGCTATAGCGTTTTCGGACCAAAAAAACTATAACGCTATGGCCATATAGCGGTGCTATATGGCCATAGCGCCGTTTTTTCAACCGTTCCGCTAGCAAAATGTGTCCCGATCACAGAGAACTGAACTGTTTTTACTGCCAAAACTGACAAAACCCTAGCCCAGGATCAATACATTGGCCAATTCTCAACGAAATAACTCAGTAAAGGAGCTTCCTCAAAGCTGCAAACCCAATAAAAAATAATTCAACCATTAGCACAAATTGATAACAACCAGCCAAAACAACAATTTTAAAGCAACAGAGGTGAAGTAGCTACGTTATCACGGTGCTAGGTTTTAGAGATCTCGTCTTTCGCGAGAAGAAGATGAAAACAAGATAAAGTGCGAAAGAGGAAAGCGCAACAGAGGAAAGAAGAGTTTGCCCAAGTCGACTTGCACGGATATAAAAATGGTTGCGACCCGAGTTGCACGGATACTGGACAAAAGGTCGCTGTAGGAAAAACAATTCACCCTCTCCATTCGTAGAAGCGAAAGAAAAAGGAAGGCGAAAGAACTAGCAGCAAATGTGGAGCAATTAGAACATTTGCTAACTGCTCAAGGGTATTTTGGGAAAGCCGGAGGCTTGGAGCTCTCTGTGGACCCGTATCCTCTGCGGAAAAGTGTAAAACTCCGCAGCTGCGGAGCAAAACGAACGGACCAGATTAACTCTCAGCCGCTTTGATATTCGGGCTAACAGAGGGGGCTGTATTATTGGGCTTTGAGATTCGTGTCAAGTCAAAATGAACGGACCAGATTAAAAGCTCCGCAGAGGATACGGTTCCGCTCTCTGTGGTCGACTGGAGTTTGTGGGAAGTGGACTTAATGTTTCCGATCTAAAAATTTAGATCAGATTCAATGATACTGATCCAATCTATTATTTCTTTTTTGTTTCAGTTTTTACAGAGTTACATGGAAGTAGCCATAGAAGATCTGAAATAGGTCCAATTTGTACTTTCAATGCTCAGCTTCTCTCTCCTCTTTCTTTCACGTGCCTCTTCTTTTGTATGCAACAAAGAAACTAAAGACGAATTTACATGACGCTTTCTATACAACCTTATGTGTTGCTGAGGCGAAATGCAGAAAAAGAATAAAAAGAGGATTGGATTGTAGCATTGAATCTGATCCTAATTTTGCATCGGAAACATTGACTCCGATCTTTCTATTAATGTAAGAAAATTTGTACTCTTTTTATTTCTCTCTCTCATTCTTTATTAATTTCTATGAATAAAAAAATTCTCGAGAACTAGCGGGTCGAATTGAGGAGTGGGTCCCCCGTATATTGGCGTATGAGCTTGGTCTATCGAATTCGCATCCTTTGAGATATCTCATATTTTACGTGATTTTTTGGAAAATCTCAACCGTTCAAATACATTTCAAAGCTCAAATAATACTGGCCCTGCACCATTCTCGAATAGGCACCGGACACGTCGTTCACACAAATATGAGATATTTTAGAGGATACACACTCGTAATCACAATTCTCTATGTTTGGTTAGGTTGAGAATAGGCTATTCTTGGGATTAAACTATTCAGAATAGCCTATTCAGTGTTTGGTTGGACTAAAATAGTTAGAATAGGAAATTCAAACTTTTTGTCTTATAAAAAATAGACTGTTCCTAAGGATTTTGAGATTTGACTATTACAATAAGACAAACGACAACTATTTTTGATTTGATTATTCTAGTTATTCTTATTTTGCAATCAAACATACCCTAAGTGTATATCCTCTGAGACATGTCGTTTGTGTATGTTTATCCTTATGTTACTTCTAATACCATTGTGCTAGTAGAGGTATTAATTTAATTGCATAGATCAACCGCGTGAGAACCTGCTTGTATTAATTTAATTGGAGCAGACTCAGGATCGCATAATGCCAAGAGCGGACCCTCTTCTTTTATAATCCGTCTAGGAGAGAGAAATTTATTTCACACTCTCACCCATTCTCTCTCCTGGACAATAACCTCTGATCTGTAAGTGTTTTTTTTTTCTCTTCTTTTATTTTTTTTAATTTTCAATAGGTTAATAATTAATTTAGTTAATTTTTAATTTTAGGTTTTGTTCGCTCCCAAATGTGAGGTACAAAGTTTCACTACAGCCGAAGCTGTAGCTTTTAAACCTTATAAACCCTCGATTAAGATCGCAAGTGTACGATCCTGTCGTGTAGTCTATTCAGGTATCGATCCACAGGGACGGCTCAAATTCTAAGTTTCTACCTTTCCTAATTAGGTACTAGAAGTTCGAATATTGGGTGTGTTTGACTATTCCTAAGATGTATGAACAAATCAAATGAAATAAAAGAATGAATCAACAATCGTATTAACAATGAATTAACAGAAAAGAATCAATTAAATGTTTGTATTTTGTACTATGGTATAAAAGGGTGTTTCAAGGGTTTCAGATTTCATCTTCAACTTTGCTGCTCAGGACCTGCCACGCGACCCGCATGCTCTCGCATGCGACCCTTGTGACGCGACCCGCATGCTCTCGCATGCGACCCTTGTGACGCGACCCGCATGCTCTCGCATGCGACCCTTGTGACGCGACCCGCATGCTCTCGCATGCGACCCGCTTGGCCCTTAAGCGCCCTGGACCTGGCACGCGACTCGCAAGCTGTGGCTTACGACCCTCGTGATGCGACCCGCGTGCTAACTCACGCGACCCGCATGGCCCCTTGAGCTGAGTCTGCACATGTCAGAAACTGGTTGTTTAAATCGTGTAAGGCTAGATTGACCGTACCTAGTGTCACTAATCCTCAACTCTCGTGTGTTGGCTTAGCAGACCTGGTTTGGAAATGCAATTTCACCTTCTTAGGTTTAATCAAGCTGTTTGATCTAAACCTAAGTTCTCAATTCTGTTTACCAAGCCTTGATACAAGAAGAAATGCCAAAGGCATTCAACAGTAGACAATCAAGAATCAAACAATTCAGATCAAGCAATCTCAAATAATACAAGAATCAAAGAAACACGAAATAACAATAAGAATCAATCCATATGCATAATCAAACAAAGTATCATACTACAAATCCAAACCCTCGAAACTACAAGTCTACTCAGACATGAACAAAATCAAAGTAAAAGAGAGAGAGAGAAAGCAAATCATAGTGAGAAGAAGTAGTGAAGAGGATTGAAGCTTGAGGTTGAGTCTTCTTCTCCAAATCAACTCCTCCTTAGCTCCAGATCGGCTTCTCTCGGCTTCAGATCGCCTCAGGCGCCAAGCCCTCTCTTCAAAATCGAATCTGAAATGTTTCTGGTGAAAATCGTGGATCCTTCTTCTGTTGCCAGGTCTTCTGTATATATAGCTTCCTTAACGGGCCTCAATTGGGCCTGGCGCAGTTAAGTCGACGCGACCCGCATGAGTTTGCATGCGACCCCCGTCGGGTGGAAATGCTGTGCAATGAGGGTCGCGTCTGGGCTGCGATGCGACCCGCGTCAGATGGGACGCGACTCGCGTGGGGGAAGTCAGAACTCTGCCTGTTTTGCCTGTTTTCGCCTATTTCCTGCAAATCAACCACAAATTGCAGCAGTACCATGTTCTATTGATTTTCAATGTAAACTATGCAATTTAGTGGTCAAAAACATAAGGTCTGGTCTGAAAATAGGTCGAAATAATAGATGAAATATAAAGGTATCAGGTTTCTTGTGTATTGGATTGAAAATAGCTCTTATGGTATCCATTTATACTGGTGGTGATGTTTTAACAGGTCATAATGGGGTTTATTATAGTATCAGACCTGTTACTGTGATTCCAGTATTGCTGGGTACTGATTATGTGGGGCTTAAATCGAGTATATGTCAGAGTTTGGAATTGGATCAGGGTCAGTATGACCTTAAATTGAGGCCAAAATTAGCATGCCGACTATTTCAGCGCAAACCTGGTTCCAGAGTGAGGCTACGGTACTATGCATAACATGGTTGGTCCGTGCTACGGCTCAATATTTGAGTTTTAAAAATCCTAACGTTCGATCCGAATAGTTCAACATGATTATAAAATGAATATGTATTTGCAAACCAAATTTTACATTTTTTCGAATTTTTTTACTATTTTTTTAGATAGGTAGAAAATCACTTGATCTGAAAATTCTGGACCATCCAAAAATAGTGATTTTTTTAGATAGGTAGAAAATCCAGTAGTCGACCCTCCCGTCGGGCCCCACTCCGGACTGACCAGCCTTCATCTAGTTGGACCGTTCATTGAGGTCAATCTTGTGATTTAGATGAAACCGATGAAACAGTGGATCCAGAATTTACTAGAGGCAGAGAAAAATTAGGGTGATGTTGATCCTGAGGGTATGAGCGATCATAGTGAAGAGGAAGATACTGGGCCTGTGCCCTCGATCCAAACAAACCTGAATTTGTAACAAAGTGATAAGGAATACGCACAGTGACACCACCAGAATTAGGTTCAAGTGCAAGGACAATAGATGTGGCTGGTACAGACCGCAAAGGCCACCGGTTACGGTATACAATGGCGTGTCTCCAAGTGCCCAACAAACATCCTGTCACGCGGATGCGACAAGAATAGATCATGCACAGTTGTCGGCTAGTATGGTTGCCGATTGCATATCGGCTCACATGAGGAACGATGTTGATTTGAGTATCCAAGCTGTCAGGATCGCTGTTGCTAAAAAATACAACGGTCAGATACCGGCGTACAACAAATTGTGGCGTGACCGTGAGTTGGCAATTGCCCACCAATTTGGTAGTTGTGAGGGGTCATACGCTCTTATAGTTCCGTTGTTTGAGGTAATCAAGAGAAAGAACACATGTACCATATTGTTCCTTCTTTTTTTTACGTCATTGTAACAAAATCAACAATTGAACTTATTTTTTTTAATTTATTGACAGAAACATTGTTTAAGGTGACCTCATTTCCCACCGATAAACCTGGACCATACAAGTATTTTCATAGGGCGGCTTAGGCATTTGGACCGTGATAGCTGCTTTTCAGCACATCAGACTAATCATCACCGGTGATGCATTTTTCTTATCAGACCGGCCAAAGCGGAATTTGAAGTCAGTCAAGGTCAACAGTTCTCGTGTCGTGTGCATCAGGTATTTTTATTTATAGTTTTTCTTCGTAATTTTTTAGTAACTTGGTTAAAAAAAAATCTGTAGACGCTTGGGGGGTTTGGTAGCTTCTTAACAAACAGTTCGAGAGGTCCGATACTATGAAGACGCTTGGGGGGTTTGACAACTACAACGAGTTCGAGGTAACCTCCACACAAGAGAGAGTTCACGCTTTCATACCTGACAATTCTGGTCGGTTTACCAAGGCCAATTTCAAATACACGGTGATCATCAGGGATGATCACAAGGTGGAATGCACATGCCAGAAGCCTCAATTGGATAGAATACCGTGTTCTCATGTTATGTTCGTGTGCCGTCTCCGAGGCATCGACCCTATCATCTTTGTAAGTCAATACTATCACATTTAGACACCGATCAACACATGGAGGGCTGAATAACATGTGTATGAAAATCAGTCGGAATGGCTTGAAAACGAGGGCCCTGTCCTTGTTCCGGAGGATAAAAATGTTTCTTTGGGTAGAAGACGACACAACAGGATTCTGATGTGGTTGGACTTACTAAATAAGAGGAGAAGATGCCACCAAGCCAACCGAGATACACAAGAAAGATAGAACAGAGCCGCTCGAGATGCACGGTGTAGTTAATTTTTTTTACTAATCAATTTTAACTTTTAATAAAATATTGAAACAATCAGATTTAACAGTCACTATTTCAAAATTTGCAGGTTGAGAGTCTATCAATGGATTGGATGTTTATCTAGCTTTAATTGTATTCGTAAGAACATTATTTATTTTCGGTTTATGAGACGTATTTTTAATGTACTCGTGAAAACATTAACAATATATTGTTATTGTATACTTCTTTATATGGCTCCTTTATATTTATTATTATTGCTTCTTTATATTTGATCAGACAAATGAATAAAAATTTCAGATTAAACGACATTTAAAACAAAACCCTAATCAAACAAATAAATATTTATGATAAAAAAGAAATTATAAAAGAAGAGGATCCGCTCCGACACATTGTGCGGTCTCTATTAAATGGGTTCGCACAACACCAGCACGGCCATAGTACATTTCGAAATTTCTAAAAAGAGTGGTTTTTTGGTTTTTTTTTTTTTAAATTTTGCTATAGATAAAAATTTCGGTGCCCGCGGACACAAGGAACACTCTTGCTAAGGGGTTTACTTGAGTTTGTTTTTGTTGATTCTTTTTTAATTTTGTTGTAAGGATTTGTGATATATAATTCATATCCTCTATTAATGCAACTTTTGAGTTTAGATTCGATCCGCTTGTTTCAAATATACTAGTATGAAATCTTAAAAGAGCTTAGACTGGAAAGAACTCCCTGATTCCTTACTTTTGTAAGTAAATCTTGATCTATTCGATAAACCTAATATTACAAAGAAGAATCAAACTATTACTATATTTCAGTGTTCTTAATAGTGAACTATAGCGGCACATATTGTCGTTATTGTACTTTTAAACCTTAAACGCTAAGTTTGAAATAAAAATATATTATTTCAGTTATGACCGCTACAGCGGCCACCATCGAATAATGAAAAATTGCGATTATGAGTGCTTATTCTCAGAGATATCTTATATTTTGCGTGACCGACGTATTTGGTGCCTATTCGGGGATGGCGCAGGGCAGTATTATGTGAGCTTTGAGATTCCTGCAGAACATATTTGAACGGTTGAGATTTTCCAGAAAAATCACGCAAAAATATGAGATATTTCAGAGGATGCGAATTCGATAGACCAGGCACATACACCATATATATGGGGGACCCACTCCTCGGTTCGACCCGCTGGTTCTCCCTCTATGGTTAGTTACAGTAGACAAAAAGACATTTTCTCCACTTCCCACAAACTCCAGTCGACCAGAAAGAGCTTAAGCCTCCGGCTTTCCCAAAATACCCTTGAGCAGTTGGCAAATGTTCTAATTGCTCCACATCTGTTGCTCTTTACCAGGGGTAATTTAGTCATTTTCTATCTCCATACAGAGACCTGCTAGTTCTTTCGCCTTTCTTTCTCTTTCGCTTCTACGAATGGAGAGGGTGAGTTGTTTTTCCTACAGCGACCTTTTGTCCAGTATCCCTGCAACTCGGGTCGCAACATTTCTATATCCGTGCAAGTCGACTTGGGCGAACTCTACTTTCCTCTGTTGCGCTCCTCTTTCGCAGTTATCTTGTTTTCATCTTCTTCTCGCGAAAGACGAGATCTCTAAAACCTAGCATCGTGATAACGTAGCGACTTCACCTCTATTGCTTTAACAATTGTTCTTTTGGTTGTTATCAATTTGTGCTGATTGTTGAATTCTTTTAAATTGGGTTTACAGCTTTGGGGAAGCTCCTTTACTGAGTTCCTTCGTTGGGAATTGGCCAATTTATTGATCCAGGGCTAGGGTTTTGTCAGTTCGGCAGTAAAAAGCAGTTCAATTCTCTGTGATCGGGACAAATTTTGCTCTCTTCACGGAAATTTACAGGGTTTAGGGTTTCTAATCTAATTTGGTGAAACAAACGGTTACTTGTTTCATTTACTCGCTTTTTTGGGGGTACAATTTTTGTGCTCAGAAGAACTTGATGCCATCAATTTGGGGGCAGGAATAAAAAGCTCCTAGATGGAATTTTGAAATTTCGATTCGGATCGATGGACCAACTGAGACTGAGTGTGGGGCCTCCTGAGGAGACAAATAGTGTCCCAGAGGAACTTCGGTGCAAGCGGTCCGATGGCAAGCAGTGGCGGTGCAGCGCGCTCTCAATGCCTGACAAGACAGTTTGTGAGAAGCATTACATCCAGGCCAAGAAGCGAGCTGCCAACTCAGCCCTACGTGCCAGCCTAAAAAAGGCTCGGCGAATGGCCCAGGAGGAGGAGGAGGAGGAGGTAATTGGGGCCCGGGTTAACGGGTTTGCGGGTACTGGTTTAAACTTGGGTTCAATCTCTTCCACTAGGCGATTTGGAGAGAAGTTTAACCGGATGGGTCCTATTGCCAGTGGTGTTGTTGTTAATAGAGAAAATAAGGAGACAGGGTCAAAATCGGTATTTTTGAGGAATGGAATTGGTGCTAATAGTTATATTATTAATGGGGACGGCAGGGAGTTTGGTGAAAATGGCATTGGCCCTGGACCTGTGGTGAGTTACTGTTCTTTTGTTAAATAATATTTTTTGATGTTGTATGGTTTGCATATTGTTTTCACTAACTTTTGATCTGGCTTTTGATGGTAAGTAATGACTGGTATGGTATACAACTATGAAAACATAATAACAAATTTTTTTCATTTACTGTGGATACCATGAAACACCATGGAATAATAATATAACGACGAAGCTTTTTGAGTAGTTATTTACCCTAAATTTATGAATTGGAGGCTCATATATTTATTCTGTTTATATAAACTTTTCTTTATAATATATGACATAATGCTCTTTGGAATCCAAAATGCAATTTTGAGTTGGGAGGGACATATCATTAAACATTTTTTTAAACTATTTTTTTATTTATAGCCAGAAGACAACTCCCTAAAGGTCTGTGGTGTACCTGACAGGCCAACTGAGTTGATTTGTCACCAATGCCAAGAGAATGCTAGGGGTTTGTTGTGTACCAGTTGCAACAAGAAGAGTTACTGCGCTAATTGTATCTCCAAGTGGTACAAAACTCTACCATTTTTTTATTTCGGTCAATGCTAATAGAGTCAGTGCCAGTACTGTACTGGTATTAGACTGGCATATGCATGAATAATGTTATTCAAAACAATGGGTTCTCTCATTTTTCTAATTTCTTTTTATATTACTACTAGGTATCCTGAAATTCCATTGGATGAGATAAAAAAAGTTTGTCCTGCTTGCCGAGGTATATGCAACTGTCAAATTTGCTTGCAAGGAGATAATTTGATTAAGGTAATAGATTTGTTAATTAATTTCTCTTATTTATACAGGGCCAGGTACCAGTCTAGTCGCACCTAGGGGTGTTCATTGGGTCCGGTTTAGTCGGTTTTGAACCGAACCGAATTAGTTTGGACCAAACGGTTTGGTTTTTTTGGTTTAATGGTTCGGTTTGGTTTGCTTTAAAACCGAATTATAATTTCGGTTCGGTTTGGTTTGGAAATTTTCAAAACCGAAATAACCGAACCGACCGAACTTTTATATATTATGAATTTGGTCCGGACCGCCCCGGTTTATTTCTTAATACCCCGGTTTATTTCTTAATCAATTGCTTTAAATACTTCGGTTTATTTTTTAATATCCCGGTTTATTTCTTAATGCCCCGGTTTATTTCTTAATGTACTTCGGTTTATTATAAATCAATTGCTTTAAATAAAAAAATTAATATATTTGGTTTGAACCGAACAAACCGAACAAACCGAAATAAAACTTTGGTTTGGATCGGTTCGGTTGCAATGCTAAATCGGTTCGGTTCGGCTCTATTTTAGAAACCGAATTATTACTTTGGTTTGCCTAGTTCGGTTCAGTTTCAACCGAACCGAACCGATGAACACTCCTAGTCACACCCATGCTTCAGTTTCCTATTTAGTGCTTTTTTTCTCTAAAATTTTTTAAAATTTAAATATCTGATCAGGCTAAGGTGCAAGAAATGGGTGGAATTGAGAAATTGAAGTACCTTCACAGGCTTCTGGTATATGTTCTTCCTGTTGTAAAACATATATATGCTTCTCAGTGCTTTGAAATTGGAGTTGAGGCCAAAATGCAAGGTAGTACTGAAATCTAAATTAACCACCCGATCATTATATAAAGTTGTTCTCTCATGTGGTGATAATTTGTTTTTTTTTCCTAGGATCTAAGGTTGATATACCAAGGGCAAAGATAGATCCTGACCAGCAGATTCTCTGGTAAAGTTCCATTCTACCTATGCTTATTATTAATTTACGTGTCTTCTATTTTAGAACCAAATATAAGCAAAACAGGAAGTTGAACTCAAATTAGTTCCTGCAGGAATTGGATTTATATTCGGATCAGTGATTGACAAGCCTGAAGAGAGAAATTTAGGTGTATATTACCTAATATCCAAAAAGTTCTTATATATTTGCCAGTAGTAGATGAAATTTGTAGGTATTAATTTTCTTAATCATATACTGTATTGAGGTTACCATAACCTATTTTCATCTATTTGGTACTAATTTTTTTCTTCTTTTCTTCAAGTGATTTTTGCAAGGTGCCAATCTTTGACTACCACAGACACTGTACCGATTGCTCCTATGATCTGTGCCTGGCATGCTCTCGTGATATCCGTGATGCATCAAAAACCATACATGAACCCAAAGAAACATGTGCTAATTCAATTTGTTTTTCTGAATTATTTCCTTCATGGAAAGCCAGCAGAAGTGGCACCATTCCATGTGGGCCCCACATGTCAGGTGGATGTGGCAGGTCAGAACTGATCCTTAGGCGCATACTTAAGATAAACTGGATCTCAAAGCTTGCAAAAAACACTGAGGAGATGGTTTACGGGTGTCAGGTGCTCGAACAAATGGACCCGTCATGTGGGACTGGTGAACCGGTGAGTTCACCATATTGTGCCTTGTGGGATGAGGTAAAGCAGGAGGGGGTCAGTCGGTTTTCTAAATACTGGGAAAGAGGCGTACCGGTTGTCGTTAGGCATTCTTTTGAGATGCCTCTGGCTTCCAGCTGGGACCCACTTACCATATGGAGAGGAGTAAAGGAGACGATTGATGAAGAAATGGACGATAGCTTAGTTGTCAAGGCTATGGACTGTAAAAGTCAATCTGAGGTGAGTGAACTAGAAAACTGTTATTTTAGCTTTAGTTTGTCAATTGAACGAGGCTATGGTACTATGCATAACGCAGATTGGTCTGTAGTCCGTACTATGGATCAAAATTTGCGTTTTCAGAGTACAAACTTTTGATCTGAACCATTCAACATGATCTCCGTATGAAACTGTATTTGCAAACTAAATTTTACATTTTTAGAATTTTTTAGATAGGTAGAAAGTCACTATTTTTGAATGGTCTAAATTTTTTAGATCAAGTGAATTTCTACCTAAATAAATAGTAAAAAAAATCTAATGTAAAATTTGGTCTACAAGTACATAGAGATATTTGGACTAAAAATTTGGTCTACAAGTACATAAAATTTGGTCTAAAAATGTAAAATTTGAACGGTTCAGATCGACTATTTGGACTTTGAAAATAGAGATATTGATCCATACTACAGACCAATATGCACTATGCGTAGTATCATAACATCACTCTTGTCAGTTAGCATTATTATTGTTTATTATGGATAGGGGAACTGATTGGCACATAATTTCTGGTATCGTGTCTAATAAGTTTAGGGGAGTTAATTGGATAGGTTTTAATTAATTGTGTATGTGTTGTACTCTGACAGGTGGAGATTGAATTAGCTGAGTTTTTGAGAGGATATTCTGAGAGAAATATGCTACAGAGAGGAGAGTTGACTAGTCAGATTTTGAGACTGACAGGGTGGCCATCGGCTACTATTCTCGAAGAATTTCTTGTTTGTCAGAGACCTGAATTTCTGGTGAATTTTCCTCTAATTGATTTCATCCATTCAAAGTGGGGTGTTATAAATCTCCCATCTAAGTTGCCACACGACAGCTCCATGCCTGAGATGGGGCCCGGGTTATCCGTCTCTTATGGGAATTCGGTGACTAATCTCCAAGTCAATATGTGCGATGTGGTATGCTCATGCAACATAGATTATGTTTTAATAAAGCAAACTATCACTATATACAAAATAGCAAGATTTCTCATGCACAAGATTAAGACTATATTTTTTGAACTATTTGGAAATAATACACAATCTATATCGTATTATCAATTGAGCATCTTTTTAAACTGACAAATTTTTTGGTTTAATGGAAAATTTACAGGTGTTTATGTTGATGCACACAACTGGATTGCATCAACAAAAAGAAACTCCCACATCAAACAATCATGAATTTGAAGGAAGCAAAAGCATCAATGGCTCCAAAATTGATTCATTTTCAATCGAATTGGAGAGAGAAAACCTTGTCGGAGCTGTTTGGGATGTTCTCCGAAGGGAGGATGTACCGAAATTAAACGAATTTCTGAGAGTTCATTGCCAGGAAATTGGACCCACACATCAATCTCGTGCGGTAATTTGGTTTTGCATTATTGTAACAAAACGATTTGTTTATGTATTTGGTCATATTTTTTTGTGTAATTTGAGTTGTCTTCTATGTTAGTCCTCTGGTAATTTAAAATCAATGTTGAATCATATCATGGACAATTATGTTGATTATAAATTTTGATTCACAGGCCGAGCAACTTGTTTACGATGGGGCTATTTTTCTTGATGAAGAAATGAAAGTATTATTGAAGAATGAATATGGTAAGTTACATATTGAACTTATCAATTTCCATTTGATTTAGACTAGTAAATGACATGATCTAATAATTGGGAAAATTACTCTAAATAGAACCTTTTAACCCGTATTGTGACACTGGAATAAACTTGGTGTGAAATCGCTGTGTTATTGTTTTTTATATGTTGATATTTTTCTTGATAACAGGAATCCAACCTTGGTCGATTATACAACAGATCGGTGATGCTGTTTTTATACCTGCTGGTTGTGCTTTTCAAGTTAGGAATATACAGGTAATGCTTCTCTACCTACACAATTATTCCCATCATTTATTGTATTAAAATGCTTAGGACCAAAATACCCTTGTACATGATAGTTGAGCTGTTCGATTTTTTTATTTGTATATATAAAGAAACCTGCATTAGAACCTCAATTGAATGCAAGATAAACCAAACCTGTAGACTGTTACTAGGGGTGTTCATTGGGTTGGTTCTTTTAAAACTGAATTAAAATAGTCAAACAAATTTTTTATTCGGTTTTCAAAAATCTAACCGAACCAACCGAATTAAACTTGTCAACCGAATAACAACCGAACCGAAAAAAACTGAAGTAAATTTCACTTTGTTTGGTTGAACTGAAATAAGAGAGATTAAATTTCAAAGGATCAAAACCCAATACATACACAAATACATTTAATAATCATAGAAATAATTATCAAGATATAGATTAAACCGGACCAAACCTAAAAAACCGAAGTAGTGGAAGTAAATATCAAGTAAATTTCGGTTTTTTTGGTTGAACCGGAATAAGAGAGATGAAACCGAACCAAATATAAAAAACCGAAGTAATTCAAAAATTCAACCGAACCAAACCAAACCATTTAATCCAAAATTTGTCAGTTTGTTTGAAAACCAAATAAACCGGATCAACACCCCCCCTAACTGCTACAGCCTGTATCTGCTGTTTGATCATAATACTCAAGTAACCACATAGCATCAACAGGTAAAAAATTAAGTCCTGCTTGGCAGTCAGTAAATGTTCATATCTTACTAGTACTGGAATTTACTCAGGACTACAGCATGCTGTGTTGCATATATGGGAGAGCAAATTTGTGTTTTTTTTTGTTTTTGTGGAAATTTGAGCACTAAGCCTTGTCTCTCTCTTCCATGCTTTTTGAAAAAAAATGCAGTCGTCAGTGCAATTGAAACTTGAGTTTCTGTTGCCTGAGAGTGTACAGGAGGCAGCGCGTATCGCTCAAGAGATTCGTTGCCTTCCGAATGATCATCATGCAAAATTAAATATGTTGGAGGTACATAAATCTATTTACTTAAAAAGTAAAATTTTTGTTTCTTAAGGACTGTTTGTATTCCTGCAGAAAAATAAAAAAGGAAACAAAAAAATAAAATGAGGAAATATGACGGTACAATGCATGGACATATCTCAGTACCAAATAATGACTCCTTTCTTCATAACTATCAAAATAGTTTGACAACCTTATTGTTACTTTTGTACAAACCTCAAAATTTCATGACATCCGGAGGATAAGGAAATGATATAAAATGCAATTGAGATGGTTGGCTTTATCCTTTATTTTTCTCAGTTCCTCCAATGCTATAAAATGCTGTATATTGCGATCATGCATGACTTTTCTTGTTCTTGATTCTGCATAAAATTTAGGGAGAAAAAGTATTTTTTTTAATTGAAATTCTTGTTTCTAAAATTTGTTGCACCTTAATTCAGGTGGAGAAGATATGTCTATATGCTGCCAGCTCAGCCATCAGGGAAATTCAGAAAATATCACTTGACCCTAAGTACTCTCTCTCTCTCTCTCTCTATTGGTCTCAATCCGAGCAATAATTTATGTTTTTTTTTACTAATACTTGTCTTTGTACATATTTTCAGTCTTAATTTGGATAACAAATTTAAAGACCGGAATCTGACACAGGCGGTTTCAGAGAATTTGGCACGAGTTTCTAGCAACAAACTCCAAGTAGTAGTTAACAGTTGAGAAATCCAAGTACAAAAATTTGATTACTTGACTATCTGATATTTGATGCCGCAAGCATTGCTCGGCTACCTGTACAGATATTTTAATAGTTGTTTTATATAGTATTTTGTGTCGTTAGCTTAACTGTCATTGTAATCTCTATAGAGTTGATGTTATTTTCTGGTTAGGGCAAATGGGTTTGTCTCCTTCTGTATATTGTAGTGAAAAGGGGAAAAATAATCATAATAAAAAGATTAATATTATTACAATATGTGACTTTTGTACCATTTTATTTCCCTTTTAGAAGCATATTTATAATCCGTGAAATATTATGGTTCAACTACCTCCTCTCGGAAACTATTAAGGTGAAATATCCTTACTTCACAAGAGGAAAAAAATAATGAAAAATATTTTGTTCGGCCGGGAGCAAAATCTAAGTGTTTTTTTGGGTGATCCTTCGTAAATTAAAAATTTGTGCTTGTAAATTTTGATGCATCGGAAATAATTCTTTCCTTATAAAATTTGTATAGGATTTATCTTTTTCGAAATATTAAAAATTTAAATAAGGTTATATTTTATGCATAAAAAATTGTGCACACCGTATAAAGAAAAAACGTTGAAGATTGTTAGCAATTTTTCTAGGTAAAAATAAGTGTGAATATTCTTTATAAAATTTTAAAAAAGATAAATTAATAAATTTTCTTTCCTCTGAAACAATTGGTAATGCGTCGGAAACATGAATCATGTATAAAGTTCATGTGTGCGTCGAAAAAAATACGTAGTTCATTATTTTTGGTGCATCAAAGTTCGTGTGTGCGAATTTTCAATTTTCTTGCTAAGTGATAGTTAACACCTTTAAAAGAAATTGAGAACAGCAATATAGCCAACTTAAATTTCTGAAAATATAGAAAAATGTAAGCTGTCATTTACTCGTTCCTATTCTTTCTTGCTCTTAATTTTAGATTTGAATCCCAAATGAACTAAATTGACAATCTTTACTTAATATTGAATTATCAGATCCTGGTTTGGAGAGCACAGATGCTTTTACAATGCAATTGACAGTTGATAGTTGACACACAGTTACAAATACATCAATTAAGTACACTAAAATTCATGTTGCACTACACTGAAAAAACTAATATTGAAACACACTTGTTAGGTATCAGGGCTAGAGCTTTTTAGAAATCTCCATCAGCAAAGAGAAGAGTTCTCTAGGCTGAGAAAGCATGGCCATGTGATCGGCTTCTTCGAGTTCTTTCACCTCGGTATCGGGGCTCTGCTCGACCATCCATTTTTGAAACTCCATTTTTATGGCCTTGTCTTGCTTACATACGATAAAAATCCGATTTACTGAGCCGTAATTTTGTTTACTGAGCATGTCCTTTTTTGCTTGATCAGAACTGAATGTGCTTCCTGGCCTTAATAGCATTTTTGCCAAGGTCAAATCCTTTTAACAAGATAATAAATAATGATAAGTTTTTACCATAATGTATTATCTGCTTGCCATAAAAACACCACAAACATAAAAACTGCTTCGTCAATATATACATTATATCAGGAGTGATACTATGGTAATATGAACATTAGGGATATAGATCTGTATCTTTATTTCGAAGTTCAAAGTTGAATCTGAACTGTTAAACATGATCTTTATATGAATATATATTTGGAGACAAATTCCTTTATTTTTTTATTTTTTACTATTTTTTAAATATGTAGAAAATCACGTGATCTGAAATTTTGGACCATCTGAAAGTAGTGAGTTTCTATCTATTTAAAAAATAATAAAAAAATTCTAAAAAAAATATAAAATTCGGTATTCAAGTATATTTTTATCCGAAGTTCATGTTTAACATTCTAGTGTTGTTTAAACTTTAAAAATAGAAACATGAATCCATATATAACATAAGACGATCCGTAATATGCATATTAGAATAGTCTCACACCGTGCAAGGCACCAAAATGATAGACCTTTTGTTTTACTTTTACTGCTTGAATAAGCAGAAAAAGTTAAGTACTGCTTCTCATCTTTATTTTATTTGTTGATGTTAGTGGGTTGAAATTTAATTACCTCAGGTGGGCAGATCTGGTACATTTTGGTGGCAAGATAAGTGGGTCCCAGTGAGGTTATAGGCTTAGGTCCTGGCATTTCTGGGTTCAAGGAGAAGCTTGTATCCATGAAATACTCTACTGGATGCTCCTGAAAGTACTGTCATAACAAAAAATCATGTACATTATCATATTTATTTCAAGATAAAATAGAAGTCAAACTTCTTAATTGTAAATATTCACAAAAAATTCTCAACCATTCTCAACCGAATTTTAAATCTGAAATTCATTATCAATTTGTTTAAAGGGTTTGGACAAAGCTTTATCCAAAACCAGGTCTAAAACCCTATTCACATAAAAAATTAGACGAACAATTTAAATTTACGAAACCATTTAAAAATTATTATTAGGTTTTAAATATCGAAAGGGTTATGTTCAATTTGGATAAAGTTTGTCTAAAGTACTTTTTGAACAAAAACCACTTGCCAATTTGTCAAATAAAAATCCAATTTGTCAACAAAATGATGTATTGGGATAGATAATTGGGTTAGTAGGTGGATTATTCTTGGACACCTAAAATGCGATTTTTGTTCCCCCTTTTTGTGTTGGAATAAGTTCTTGTAGCAAAGATTAGGAATTAGATTCCTCAAATGGTTTCTTCCTTCTACAACAAGATTTTTTTTGCTTTTGATAAGTGATGCCTTTTCTTTCGAAGCAAATTAAGATCGGATGCCAAAATTAGTTCTCTGATTTTCTCACCAATGACATCTAAACTGATGTATACGGTGTACCATCCTATTTCGGTTGAATTCTCAAATATAGTCGGTGCAGGTTCGATGTGAGCTTTTGATTCAAACATTGTGGCTTGTCGGATCAAAATAATTATGATTGAGACCGCTCGAATATTTCTCGTGCAAGTCTCTCCAGATAATAGATTAATGCCATGTGTCGTTGATTATTATTATTTTTTTGACTAAAGCATGAAAATCAAAGTAGGCGTCACCTTAGAAATTTTTGCTAGTGGTGTATGACACTTTTGAGATTTTTCATCTTTTATAATAATTTATTATTAGCATTCCGTATGACATTTGTATTTTGTCATGGCAAGCAAACTTTTACAAAATATTTAAAAGGATCACACACTTTTAATACAAGTATTGTCATTTAAGACTATCATAATAATTTGCAATTTCATACCATTATTTAAAAAAAAAAATATTAAAATATATAATAGTTCCCAATTCATATATTAAGAAGTACGAATAAAGTATGATCGTGCATTATGAAGTGCAAATTATGTATTAATAAATTAACCATGTACTATAAGTGCAAATTATGTATAAATAAATGAGAATAAAGTGCAAATCATGTAATAATAACTAGTACTACTTTTCTCGTGTATTACCACGTGTAAGTTGGGTTTTTTATTTTTGGGTAGAAGCCCACGTGTAAGTTGCCGACATTTTTATTAATATCCAAAGTTAATTACAAATTAATTATTATACGATTTTTGAGTTTTGCCAAAAATGTCCAAACCGGCCATAAAATGGCCGGTTCTAATTTTTAATCCAACCGACTATTTTTTGGCTGATTTGGACATTTTTTAAAAACCAGCTAAGTCAGATATAATTAATATTTTATAATTAATTTTTGATATTAATAAAAATGTCAGCATACCAATAGCAATATAAACTAAAAAAATAGAATCTACGCCTTACTCATACCAATGGCCTTCCGTGCTATTCATACTAATGGTCTAGCACGGAAGTCTTATTCACACCAAAATTAGTAAAACAAATATTTTTAAGACAATAGCATGGAAGGCCTTACGCTATTCATAACGTCTAAGTCTTACTGTAACAACTTCAAACAAAAAAAATTGTGTTTAGAAAACAAGCAGAAATATTTTAGGCTTATTAAATGACGAGGCAGGTTTTAGGTTTATGATCAAATTCAATGTAGAGTAACTCAGAGGTGGATTTAATAAAAAAGAATGGATCAATTGATTTCATTTTTTTATTTTTTATATTTATGTATGATTTTTTATATAATTTAGAGTAAAATAATATAATACTATACAATTGGCTTCTAACTTTTATAAATTCTTTTTATATAATTAATTATCGTATGTATTTGATCTCTATAGTTTGGAAGTTCGACTTTGCCGTCTCTCAAGTAACTAGTGAGTAGTGTAAATTGTATTGCTTATCTAAGAATGAACTCATGGATACCAGGAGTCCAAGATCCTGCATCCAAATCTCAACTTTTGGAACACCACTGACAACTTTTCATTCCTTGTTTTTTATTTTAAAAATAGAGTCTTAGATTTTAAGTTGTAATAAATAAAGACCTAAAGAAAGGCAATATACACTAAACGTAGAAAACAACTAAAGTTGACTGTTCCTGGCGACTGTCGGTAGTGCGGTACGCATGACTGGAACATTAATTTTCATTTTAATGGAGACAAAAAATTGCAGAGATGCAGACTAATTAAACCGGATAAATATATTGACAGAACTGGTTCGGCTTTATGCAGTTCACCAGTTATATAATTTTTCATTTTTTTTCTTACTAATCTTGCGCTGCGTGTAATCAAACTAGCTCTGTCATATCTGTATCATAAACCTCATAAAAGCACACAATAACACTGAACACATACCTCCTCTTCAATCTTGGAGATGGAAAGCATTTCACTGGGCATTACAGCAGTGACAAATACAGCCACAGATACCTTCTCCGGGAAGGTCTCCATGGCAAGTGCAATGACAAAACCCCCCAAACTGTGTCCCACAAGGATCACCTTTTCTTCTTGTGGGAGGGCTGCAATGGCGTCGAACAGAGGCTGACAGTAATCGGCAAATGATTCAACCTCCTCGATTTTTCTAAGGTTCATGCCTGATGCCGATAGATCAGGGGCAGTAACACGGTGACCGGCTTGTTCTAGCAGAGTAGCAAGCTTGTACCAGCACCATGCGCCATGGCACATGCCATGGACTAGTACAAAGTGTTTGATCTTGGCCTCCATTTAGAGAAATTGATGGGTAGTGACTGTTGAGAATGAGGTTCTCCTGATGACATTTTACTTGATGAAATATATTTCTCTGGGATTTATAATGAGAGATGTTTCTCCCGTGATTTCGGATCCTCTGCATGCGTTACCTCACCGTTTGAGTTTGAATCCGAACTGTCCGATCAGAATCTGAGTCAATAAAATACAGTCCAAGCTAATGTACAGAATTTCTTTAAAATTCGTGCTCATTTATAACTATCGGATCGTATTCAAACTCAAACAATTACTTCAGGTGATATGAATTCCTGCTGGGACAGTGAGTTAACGGCAGCAAAAATGAAAAAAAAAAAAAAGCATCAGTTAATTTGTATTGCTTTTTATCACGTTATACCTTTTTTGTTTTCCAATTCATGACTAGTATACAATTTTATTTACTAACATTTAGCATTGGCATCTAAACAAAAGGGAAAAGATATCATTTTCCGAATTTTAGAGAGTGATGATGACAAAAATAAATCTAATTTTAATCTTTTTCAATGAATTATTTTTTTCTTCCAATAAATTTTAAGCGTCTGATTAATGAGTTCACAATATTCTGTATTAGCGAAGCAATTATTAAAATGTCCAAACAATATACATATTGTATCACTGAAAAGCAACCCCAAAAGTATAAAAAAATTCTGAACAAGTAAACGGGAAGTTATTGAAAAGGAGAGATCGAACACAAGCATGGTCCAGAATAAAGTCATAGGTACAGTGAGAATCATAAGAATCAATAGTTATAGCTGTGTTATCAGTACCGGTACCGGTCCATTCAAAGTTTCACAAAGTCCAACTTTAATTAAAATCTAACCATACCATATTAGGATAAGGAAATTTGTAATTTAGTGGCCCCTTATGGAATTTCAGGTCGCTGTCAGTTCTTAATTTTAGCTATATTAATGCAAACTTTAGAGCCGCACATGACACATCACATTGCAAACATATAATTAGAAAGAAATCAAATTTATAAATAATAGAAAAGTCAAAAGGGATCGTCTGCTAAATTTGTTACTACTTAAACGAGGGAATTCAGATACACGATAGAATGAGATCCTGACCGTTTATTATGATTTGAAACAAATCTTAAAGGAAAATAATTGCTCGATCGATCGGAATTAATTCATAATATAATTTTGGGTCCGCCTAGCTCTCCCCCGTGAACAATCCCCCATTTCATCCCCCGTCAGTTGCATTAATTAAGGTAGTTAGTTAGTTAGAATTTATAACTGTCAGTTTACTTTAGGAATTTGCAGAAGTATTCATATGTAGCACAACTAGTATTCATCCATCTATATGAAGGTATTCACATTTGCAATAGAAACATATTTGGATATATTACAACAAGAAAGTAGGGGACAAACAACATGTGTGGGGGACCGCACAACTGTCAGAGCATTAATTAAGTGGGGGACCGCATAACCGTCAGCACATTAATTAAGTGGGGGACTTCTAACTACCTTCAGCTCATTTTAGAAATTTGCAAAAAAAGTATTCATCTGTAACACAACTAGCATTCATCCATCTATATAAATGTATTCATCTTTGCAATAGAAGCATATTTGGACACATCAATCACTCATATTTTACACATTTTTAGAGATGGGTTTTTTTTTCTCCGTTCAATCTAACCAATATTTCTGACGATCTGTGAGGAATTTTGCAAATCTAAAACCACGAATGTCTTCTACACAATTTTCTCTTTCAAATGAGATCTATGATGACATACTTTCGAGTTGTCCGTTGCATAAGTATTCACACCTCGTCATGCAAGTATTCATCCCGCATTAAACAAGTATTCATCCTCATCGTGTAAGTGTAAATAGTTAATGTACCAAGAGTATTACACGTTTTTAAAGATGAGTTTTTTTTTTTCTCCGTTCAATCTAACCAATATTTCTGACGATCTGTGAGGAATTTTGCAAATCTAAAACCACGAATGTCTTCTACACAATTTTCTCTTTCAAATGAGATCCATGATGACATACTTTCGAGTTGTCCGTTGCACAAGTATTCACACCTCGTCATGCAAGTATTCATCCCGCATTAAGCAAGTATTCATCCTCATCGTGTAAGTGTAAATAGTTAATGTACCAAGAGTATTACAAGCATATGTGCATACCAAACAAATAAAAATATTCATCCATAAGATATCAAGTATTCATACATATAAGTTAAAGTATTTATACCTAAGATATTAAGTATTCATCCATAAACGTTGAAGTATTCATCTCTAAAATATTAAGTATTCATCCATATGTACTTAGTACGCACTGTTCTAATTCACCATTAATGAAGCTTTGTTCTTTGCAAATAACTCGGATCTGACCCGGTGGAGGCGGATCTGACCCGGCGGTCGACAGTGATAGATCTACTCCGGCGGAGGCGGAGGTGGGAGAGAGAGGAGGCGGAGGTGGGAGGTGGGAGACGGAGGTGAGAGACGGAGGTGGAGGTGGGAGAGGGAGGCCGAGAGGGAGAGGTGGGAGAGGAGGGCGGAGGCGCAGAGGGAGAGGTGGGAGAGGCGGGCGGAGGTGGAGGCGGAGGTGGAGAGGGAGAGGTGAGAGAGGTGGGAGAGGGAGGGAGAAAGAGGAAATAAATAAATGGAGAAAATTGGGTAATTAATTTGTAGGGCCATTAGGTAGTTAGAATTTTGAATTATAGTTAGAAAAGATAGTTAGTTAGTTGGGGGATGAAATGGGAGATGGATAGATGGGGGAAGATATAATTACCCTATAATTTTTTATTTGAGATAGAAAGATGAAGATCTAGTTTCAATTTTTATTTTAGGAAGCTGATATGAGTACCCGCAGTTGAGTACCCGCATTGTACCCGCACCTAACTGTCATAACTGTTTTTGGGAACCGCAACCTTTTCAAAATTGTAATTTTGTTTTACAAGTATTTATATCTATACAATGAACTACATATATGATATATGAATTGGGATCACAACCAAAACCAAAAAGTATTTATACCGTACCCGCACCTTTTTATAACTGTCAGACTGCATTGGGAACCACAACCAAAAAGTCACGTGGATCACACCACCAGTGCTACATTCATTGATTAAATTAATTCACATACAAAATGAAAAGTATTTATATGTAAATTATCAAGTATTCATATATAATTCATCAAGTATTCATACCTAAGAGCATCTACAATGGTAATTGTTTTTAAATTGCTAATCTGATGTGTCAATTGCTAATATAATTGTTGGGTTGTAGGCCAATTGCTAATAAAGCAAATTTGCTTATAAAGCAAACTATTTCTTTTGGACATGCTGATACTCTCTCTCTTTCCTATTAGCTCTAACTCCTTTGTTCTCTTTCCTATTGGCTCTGACCCAATTTCTGGGATGGAGGGGTTAAGAAATTAAAAGGAACTTAATTTTTAAATAGTGTTTTACAGCTGTTTTTAATTTTTTACGGATTGCTGGGTTGGAGATGCTCTAAGATATCAAGTATTTAAAAAAAAACTGGACACAATACCTACTCATCTTTTACACGTTTTTCAAGGTGGTTTTTTTTTCTCCGTTCAATCTAACCAATTTTTGGGACGATCTATGAGGAATTTTATAAATTTAAAACCACGAACGTGTTCTACACAATTTTCTCTTTCAAATGAGATCCATGATGACATACTTTTACACGTTTTTCAAAGTATCAAATATTCAAATATGAAAAGTATTCATACAAAATGAAATGTATTCATACATAAGATATCAAATATTCATATATAATTCATCAAGTATTTATACTTAAGATATCAAGTATTTAACGAAAAAAACTGGACTAATCTTTTACACGTTTTTCAAGGTGGTTTAATGATTGACAAAGTTAGTTATACCGTTATAAAAGTTAATTGGGAAAGAATCAACTGCGGGTACAATGTGGGTACTCAACTGCGGGTACCAAAATAATTATTCTTTATTTTAATATTCATAAAAAAATTCTATTTAGACTTCGAATCCAAATTTCCTACACATAGGGTGTTGTTCTTTGTCATTAGACCAAATGTTGATTCTTGTTTAGAATAATATTAATAATATTGTTAAAAGTAATCAAGCTTATCTTCTGATTTTGTTCTAATAGTTCTGACATTTTCAATCGGTCTAGGGCTCCACTACAAGAATATGTTTTAAAAGTTAAAACTATGAATATAATTTTCAAACAATGAGGGTGTTCAAGAGTGAGGCTACGGTGCTATGCATAGCACGGATGGGGTCCGTGCTACGGCTCAAAATTTGACTTTTCAAAATCCTGACGGTCGATCCAACATTCAACATGATTATAAAATGAATATGTACTTGAAAACCAAATTTTACATTTTTTCGAATTTTTTTACTATTTTTTTAGATAGGCTGTTTTTGGATGGCCCAGAATGTTCAGATCAAGTGATTTTCGAAAAAATAGTAAAAAATTTTGAAAAAATATAAAATTTGGTTTGCAAGTACATATTCATTTTATAATCATGTTGAACGGTTCGGATCAACCGTTAGAATTTTGAAAAGTTTAATTTTGAGCCGTAGCATGGACCCCATCCGTGCTATGCATAGCACCGTAGCCTCACTCGGTGTTCAAAATACTGACGGTATTAAAGTAACTTCGGAAATTTGTTGGTTCACCAATGAAATATAAAACTAACACCAGAATAACATTTGTTAAACCACGCTAAAACTAATACTGAGGATCCACAAAAATAATAATTATTTCCATCGAATATATATAGGAGCGTGCAGATTTCTCAGAACATGTAACATAAAGATTCTTATAGCATAAGTTTTGCAAAGTCCACTATTATATTTTTGTCATATTCTCGTTGGAAGTGTGGCATCTAACTATTGTCAAAACAGATAAATCAAAATGTCACCTCATTAATAGTAGAATTCAATAACACTGTTTACCTAACTTACAGACAGAATATTTGGATGATATTTCATTACATATATATAAGGTTGCTTCAATTGGACAATTCTGATAGAGTTTGTTTGACATGTACTTGGGGCCTAATTCTATTGAAAACGATTGAATAGAATAAAATGAGGATGTATTAATCATTTTGGTTTTTACAACATTGTATGATTTGTTGGGTTGGGCTTGGTCTTGGGCTTGATCCAGATAGTGTATTCTTTTACAGAAAAAGGATACAAGTGACAAATGAAAATACCAGGTCAAGTGACATATTTTTGTACTGAATTGTCAGAAAGAGGATCAGTATACGAATAACGAATGAGCTAATAAATTTCAGTATCGGTTTTGAACCTATATCATCAGTATGAAATGGTTTAGGCGTCTGTTAAAAATTTCTCCAATTTCTCTTTATAGTAATTTTTTTTCTTCAATTTGAAACTAAGATGCTCAAGAGGACATAAATCAAGTAAAATTATATCAAAATGAATATTGAAAACAGGGAACTGCTAATTTGTATGCGAACACTTGATTAAATCTACAGTGTATTAGGATTAATGTGTATTAACCAAGCAAGAAGGGTCAATTTACATGTGGAAATTATATATCTACATGAAGAAAAACTTTAACCGAAAAACAAAACAAAAATATAAGGACAGATAAAACCAATCAGTTATATTGGATTTTATAAGAGATATCATAATGGATTTTAAAAGACAGTAAAAAAAAAAAAATCAGCTATATTTATTTGCAATCTCTTGCAAAACATTAAACAGCTCGGTCGGCTTTGAGAGCATGACCATGTGATCGGCACCAGCAATTTCCATCACTTCTGTCCCAGGGCTCTGTTCGATCATCCGTTTCTGAAATTGTTCGGGTGCAATCCGATCATCTCGGCAAACTATATATACCCGAGGCACCTGCCCGTATTTCTCTTTAGTGATCATCTTTTCATATATCTTGTCATCCTTGAATTGGGTTCCAGGTCTTACCAGCAGTTTGGCCAACTCCAAATCCTAAATAGGTTGCAAATATTTTGGCTAGCATGATTTTGTGGAAAAAAAATATTAATGGATTTGGGGAGATTGGATTAATTACATGTACCAATTATTATGCAAAAATTGTTGTCTTTTGCATTTCAATTTTCAAGCTGCAATTAGTTGTATTATAATCAATCACACTCTTCTTATTGACCATTTTAACCAGTTCTTTTATCAATTAAAGCATTAATATATTTACCTTTTGTACATTTTTAGGCATTTTCCTTGTTTTGTAACTCTTTTTATTGGTTTAATAAAAACATCAACATGCACAGGCAAAGCCTGTTCTCCTAAAATAAACACCAGAATTTTATAACAATGTTCGAAATGCGAAAACAGTATATTTTGAATGGTGTTTCAAGACTTAAAAATTTACCTCGATCGGGCAATTCTGATAAAGCTTGTTTGACATATACTTGGGACCAAACTCTATCGAAGACAATTGATTTGGGGATTCTTGCTTCTCCTTCATTTTGCAATCCATGTAAATCTCACGGCTGCGAGAACACTACTTGCAAAACATGAAATGAGGATGTATCAGTATTCCAGCAAGTGGCATCTAAAAACCCAAATAGTGGTAGGAATGCTTGCGAGCTGTTCTAAAAACTATGGCCTTTTCTCTTCTCATTTCTCTCTTTATTTATTTATTTATTTTATTATTGTTTCTACCCTTCCCTATTTTGGTGACAGATTGCCCGACTTTTTGGTAAATATTTTAACAGAGTAGATTTAACTTCATGCAGCTCATGGACTATAGAATGAAACCAGCACTGCAAATGGTTTGTGCCCTGCACAAAGCCAAAACTACTCTGTTAAAATCTTTATCATGATTTTTGGTAGCTTCAGTGATGTTTGGGCTGATGGGTTTGTAGATTTATGGATTGCGCTGGAGAATGGATATTTAGTGCTGCTGGGCTTGTACTTGTCATTTTGTCAATACTGATTAGATGTTTTATGGGAATGAGATCTGCTGCGATCCGAATATTGAGCACAGTAATCCTGCAATTTCTGCCTTTTCAAATTCAGCCGTCCAACTTTTTAGTGCACGCATCTCAAAACAGCTGGTTTTTCTGTACACGCATCTCGAAACAATTCAACAGCTGGATTTGGAAAAGCAGGGATTGCAGGGTACTGTTCACAGTACCCGGATCGCAGCAGATTCTCACCCTGTTTTATGACCATACAATCAGAATCCGCACAAATATTAAATTGCTGCTTCTGATTAAACGCTGCGGATTTAAGCAGAAATATTCTGTTACCTCAGAGGATCTGGACTCTCCCCCCTTGTATTTGACATCAAGAAAACTAGAAGAAAAAAGAAGAAAATAACCCGGCCAACATTTTTATCACTAATGAACAGTGAAATAAGAATTTAGGAATTGGTATGGATGCCAATCAATTAATCCGTTCTCAGTACGACTGGTACGGTGGTACCAAATGGTTGACTGGTTGAGGCCTACGTTAGGTTTTGCCAGTAAATAAACCCCTGTTTAATTAGAAACACTAAAATTCCACTAATCAAATAAATTTAGGTAAAAACTAAAAAGCAATGATTTAGACTATGAATTTCCCTCTATTTTAGCTTTTTTGTACTTCAATTTGTGCTGCACATATATGGTAAATTGAAACACAGAGTCACTCGTAGAATTATTTGCATGAGCTGATGACAGAGTACCGTATTTTCACATACCACTTCTGAAATGAACAATTTGGGATTCTCGACGCATGTCATAACCGCTGCTGCAAACACCGCGACCGAGATCTTCTCTGAAAACTTCTCCATTGCAAGAGAGACACTCAAACCGCCGAAGCTATGCCCGGCAATAATCACTTTTTCACCGGGGGGTATCGAGACCATCGTACGAGTTAATGGTTCGGTATAGTCAGTGAAGGAATGAAGTTCATCCAGACCTGATGGGTGGGTCCCACAGGCTGCCAGATCAACTGCGGTGACGCGGTGACCGGCTTTTTGGAGTAATGGGGAGATCTTGTACCAGCACCATGCACCATGGCATAGACCATGGACTAAAATGAAGTGTTTTCTTTTAATCTCTTGTGCCATTTGCCTTAGTTGACTCTCTTCGAGCTCTCTCTATGATCTCTTATAAATGGGAACATAGAGAATCTTGTTTAGGTCGTAGTTATTTTTTTATTATTAAAAACTTGTGTGTAGACAGGCGGATCAAAAGTCAAACAAAAAGGTGCTCAGTCATCAATTTTTTTTAATCATGAAATTTTATTGATCTGTTTTAAATATTTATATAGTTTAACTTTCTCATAAATTATAAAAAATGTTCTTGTAACTTAATTTAGTACTTAGAATTTTAATTTATGATTGTGGAGTCAAATTCTAGTCATACATCATATATTTTAAATTTGAGCTTTTCAATTTAGTTCGGCATACTACAGCAGATCAGACTTTCTGCGACCGGTTTTCCAGTCGCAGAAAGTCACGGCGCCGGTCGTAGATAGTTATTCCGGTCGCTGAAAGTTGATTCCGGTCGCTGAAATCCCGATCGCTGTAAGCATTGTCGCAGATACTCTTCTAATAACGTCACCGGTCGCTAAATGACGTCATCCAGTCACCCAGTTCCAGGCTCAAAGGGTTACCAGCAAACAAACAAACAACAACCAGTCGCCAAGAAGGGAAAATGAGAACCATAAACCAGCAATAGCAGAAATCCAGAAACAAGCCAGAATCAGAAAAACCAGCAACGACAGGAACAAGGGAATCAAAGGAGACCGGCACAAGCATACCAAGGCACCAGAAATCAAGCAAGCCGGGGTGTACCAGTAATCAGCACACAAGGAAAAGAAACCAGAAACAACAAATCGAAAAAAAGCACACCCGCAGCTAGTACACAGAAAGGCAACCACACAGCCCAAATGTCACTGTCTCACCGAGAAAATCAACAACTCGCGTGAGACAATTTAATCTTCCCCAAATCGAAATATTATCCCACACAAATCAAAATAAAGGGTGTGCTTTAATTACCCGAAAAGAAGAAATCGCAAAGGCAAGAGAACGGCCGGCACTAGTGTGTTGAAAAGGGGCCGGGTCGGGTCGGTCCGGTCCAAACCCGCCCGGTCCCCGGGTTGACTCGGGCACGGGTTAGCCCGGGTCAACGGGTTGAGTCGGGGGGGGGGGGTCGGGTTGGGGTCTGACTCGGCCGATCCTAACCCGGTCTAAACCCGACGGGTTAGGTCGGGGCGGGTTAGGCCGGGTCGGGGGTCGGTCCGGTCCGGGTAGGTCCGGTCCGGTTTTTTTTTTTTTTTTTTTTTTTTCGGTTTCTGTTTTTTTTTTTCTGTTTCCAGAGAGGCAGAGAGGGCTAGGCAGAGACGTTTTTTTTTTCTTTGGCATTTTTTTTTTCTGTTTTTTTTATTTGAACTCAATATATTTTTGTTATAACAAAATCAAATTAAGTTAAAACCGAATTTTGTTAAAACCAAATTAGTCTAAAACCAAATTATTCTAAAACCGAGATATACCGAATTAGTTTAAAACCGAATTATTTTTATCTTTAAAACCGAATTATTTTAAAACAATAGATTTAAAAACAAAAGTTACCCTCCTCCTTTATTCCGGGCTTGGGACCGGCTATGTAAATAACATAGGCGGAGTTCTAACTTTTTTTTTTGTTAGTAATTATTATTTAAAATGAAACAATTGAAATATTTAGAAATTATAATTTAAAAAAATAACAATAAAGATTAAAAGAGGTTAGAATTTTATACCGACACTACCTATCTAGTAGTTGTTGTGCATATACCATAGGTCGCTCTCTTGCTCACCGTCCGAATCCTCGTTAGGCTCAGGTCCCTCGGTACCGCTTTCTTGAGTGTCGACACCGGATGATGACGCTTCCAATCTCATGGCATGTTGCGTGCGATTTTCAGCATCAATCCAGTCTTTCAAGCACACAAGTCTCTCGAAAACATGTGCACCCAGCTTACTTCGTTTATCGGTAAGGATCCTGTTCGCCGAGCTAAAACAGGATTCAGAAGGGACGGTTGACACGGGCACGGCAAATATGTCGCGGGCCATCATCGCCAGTGTTGGATAGGCAGTTGCATTCCTCCTCCACCAATCCATGAAGTCAACTCCTTCATTTTCGGTGGTCCCCAAACAGTAGCTCATTAACTCGTTCGTGTTACCTTAGAATCCCGTCGGGTCGTCATCATCCTGAAAATCGCCTAACAATCCAGTACTGCTGTGTGTGGATAGACTATTAAAACAATAGAAAAAAATTAGTGGACAAATAATGTAGATATTATAAATAATAAATATTAAAAGCATATGTATATTTATATTCATACCTCACGCCACCGGTCGGAGGCGGTTGGTCGGCATTTCTTCTTTCGCTGTATATGGCAAACATGTCCTCCAATGCCTTTTGTACGCGGGGCTCCTCGTCCCTCCAGTTTAATTTTAGATTTCTCTTGTAGGCTTGAAGTATTTTTACCGTGAACTTCTTCTTGTATGTCGGATGGAGGCAGTTTGCGAGAACGGTCAAGAGGGGTACATCTTCCCAATATTTAAGAAATTTTACCTTCATGGCTGCTACGATCGGATGGAGAGGAGAATCCTCACTATCCCTATCTTCCATATCACGGTACACCTTGGAAATATAGTAGAGATGGTGCAGCAACTCATGTGCCGTCGGTGTGTACGAGCAAGATAATTTCACAGTTGCGGTGAAAAAGGTTCCAAGGAATTGTGCAAGCATTATTATTAGCTGCCATTCGGGGTCGGTGAGTTCCAAAGCTTGTCCTTCGTTCGTCGATCTCAACATCTCCCCTATAGCCGCCTTGTAAGGAATGCATCGGTGCAGCATCCTGTAGGTGGAATTCCAACGGGTGTCTATATCCCAAGGTACCCTCATTTTGCCCAAACCTATTCTTTCGCACAAAGCTGCGAAATTTTATTTTCTTTCTTGGTTTGAATAAATATGGGCAAGACCTCCCTTGAATTTAATTATCAAGTCCTTTACGGCTTCTACCTTAAGACCATCTTTTACGGTAATGTTTAGTATATGGCAAGCACACTTTTGGTGAAACAGTGCACCATTCATGATTGGGTTTAGGGACCGGATGAAATGATCGATGGACGCTACATTGTTGCTAGCATTATCGAACGAGATAGAAAAAATCTTGTTCCGTAAATCCCTTTTTAGATTATATTCTTGTAAAACCTCAATAATTGAATGGTAAATAACTTGTGCAGTGTGCGGGGACTCTAACACCCGAAAACTTAAAACCCGTTTTTGTAAAACCCAATTCTCATCGATCCAATGACCGGTAATACAAGAGTACCCTAGGCCGTGTTTACCGGCAGTCCATATATCGGAGGTAATGGAGACATTATAATTGGCATATCCAAATGTAGCTAGTAGGTCGTTTTTCTTTTGGATAAACTGGTTTTTCATTTCACGTACCATTTTTCTATGATGGATTTTCTTATACAATGGTTGAGCTAACCCCCGAATGCAGAGCCGGGCAAAACTACTACAATTACCCATACTAATTGGTTGTTCCTTGTGGGCAATATATCGGGCAAATTCTTCAAGCATTATTTTTCATCATATCTTTGGTGGGTTCTACTACCATCCAGGTTCATAAGGGTTTGAACTAACCGGGGGTCCGCATGTTCTTGCGGTAGCTCACCCTTTTTCGCATGACCATCGGCATGTTTCTTAAATGTGGACATACCATTTGCAAGTTTATACTCGTAAATAACCTTGCAATTGCGTACCTTACATTTTAGAGTATGGACAACTCCATTCGCATGAAAGGTCTTTTGATAATACCGCCACCAATCGGCCTTGTATTGGGCACCTTGGTTTTTCTCTTCTTCGGTGGTTCGATGGGAATGGGTGCAACAACTTCGGCTTGGGTTGCGGGGACAACTTCTTCTTGTATTTCCGGGACACTTGTCGAGGGACCGCTTCCTATAGGGGCGGTGTATTGAGTCGATCCTGTAGAAGCCGTACCTGCTCCATATGAAGGGTTAGAATAATAGTAATTAGGTGGTGCCATTTGGGATGGATTTTGTGGATAATAGTTAGGATATTGTTGATGATAAATAGGTGGTGGTATTTGGGAGGGATTTTGTGGATACGGCGGTTGCATTTGGGAGGGATTTTGTGGAAAAAGTGGTGGTTCTTGTTGTTGAATCCTACTTTCTATTGCGTCCATATTTTGATGTTGACCATCGGGCGTAGGGTCGAAAAAATCGGCGGAAGCTCTATGCATCCATTCGGGTTCCATTTGTTCTACATATTAAAATTAAATCCATATAAAAATAAATCCGAAATTGTGTAACCTATTTAAATGTAAATCTAAATTCAATATAAATTAGATTAAATGTAAATTAAATCTAAATTACGTCTAAAATAAATCTAAATTAAATCTAACATAAATCTAACTTAAATATAAATTAAATATAAATTAAAGTAATTAAAAAAAAACAAAAAAAGAAAAATGGAAGAAGTTCATTGGCCTCTGGCCTATGGCCGAAGTTCACAAAAAAAAACAAAAGGCCTATGGCCGAAGTTCATTGGCCTCTGCCCTCTATCACTCTATGCATTCATTGCATGCTCTGCGGTGCCTCTGCCCTCTGGGCCATTGGCCGAAATTCAAAAAAAAAAAAAAAAACAAAAGTCCGAACTTCAAAAGAAAAAGAAATAACTCTAATTCAAATTTAAAAAAAAGGTCTAATTCAAATTTTAAAATTTAAAAAAATAACTCTAATTCAAACTTAAAAGAAATAAAGTTTAATTCAAATTTAAAAAATAAAGTCTAATTGAAATTTACAAAATAAAGTCTAATTGAAATTTAAAAAATAAAGTCTAATTGAAATTTAAAAAAAAGTCTAATTCAAATATTAAAAAAAGGTCTAATTCAATTTTATAAATTTAAAAAAAATAACTCTAATTCAAATTTAAAAAATATATTTAAGAAAAAATAAGTCTAATTCAAATTATAACTCTAACAAAATAAAATATAAATTATTTAAATTTAAAAAATAAAATCTAATTAAATTAAAAAAATAAAATCTAATTCAAATTTAAAAAAAAAGTTTAATTCGAATTTAAAAAATGTCTAATTCAAATTTAAAAATTAAAAAAATAAAATATAACATATTTATCTAACAAATTTATTTATCTAACCTATTTATAAATAAAATAACTTATTTTACAAAGTAAAATCTAACCTATTTCAAAATAAAATACAATAATCTAACAAATCCAATAATCTAACATATTTAAAAATAAATCTAAAATCTAACATATTTGAAAATATTCAAATGTAACCTATTAAAAATAAAGATAACATATTTAAAAATAAATCTAACTATCCAACAAATTCTAAAATAAAAAATAACTAAAAAATCTAACCTATTTAAGATAAATCCGAATTTTAAAAAATAAAATCTAGTCTATTTCAAAATAAATCCGAATTTCAAAATAAAATCCAATAATCTAACATATTCAAAATTTAAAAAATAAAATATAACATATTTATCTAACAAATCTATTTATCTAACCTATTTATAAATAAAATAACTTATTTTAAAAAGTACAATCTAACCTATTTCAAAATAAAATACAATAATCTAACAAATCCAATAATCTAACATATTTAGAAATAAATCTAAAATCTAACATATTTGAAAATATTCAAATGTAACCTATTTAAAATAAAGATAACATATTTAAAAATAAATCTAACTATCCAACAAATTCTAAAATAAAAATAACTAAAAAATCTAACCTATTTAAGATAAATCCGAATTTACAAAATAAAATCTAGTCTATTTCAAAATAAATCCGAATTTCAAAATAAAATCCAATAATCTAACATATTCAAAATTTAAAAAATAAAATATAACATATTTATCTAACAAATCTATTTATCTAACCTATTTATAAATAAAATAACTTATTTTAAAAAGTAAAATCTAACCTATTTCAAAATAAATACAATAATCTAACAAATCCAATAATCTAACATATTTAAAATAAATCTAAAATCTAACATATTTGAAAATATTCAAATGTAACCTATTAAAAAGTAAAGATAACATGTTTAAAAATAAATCTAACTATCCAACAAATTCAAAAATAAAATATAACTTATTTCTCTAACCTATTTAAAAATAAAATCCGAATTTCAAAAAATAAAATCTAACCTATTTCAAAATAAATCCGAATTTCAAATAAAATATAATAATCTAACAAATCCAATAATATAACATATCCAATAATCTAACATATTCAAAAATAAAATCCAATAATCTAACATATTCAAAAATCTAACAAATATAACATTATTTGAACAAACAAATAAATCTAGCTTATTTATCTAACAAATTTAAAAATAAATCCGAATTTAACAAAGAAAAACTAACAATATCTAAAAATTACTAAAATATCTAACAATTACTAAAAATTACTAACACTACTAAAAATTACTAACAATTACTAACAATTACTCAAAATTACTACAAATTTCTAAACATTACTAACAATTACTAAAATTATCTAAGAATTCCTAACAATTACTAAATTAACTTATTAAACTAATTCTAATTATTTAACAATTACTAAAAATAAATCTAACCTTTTAATCTCGCGGAAAAATCTTGTGGGAGGTAGAATGAAAGAAATCCTTCGTAATTCCTCTACTTTCGTCTTTCGTATTCCTTTGCGTATTTGTAGAATGAAATAAATTGCAACTCTTTTTTTTAAACAATAAAAATAAAATTTGAGAATAATAAAAATATTGAGAGTATGAGAATATGAGATTGAGAGAATGAGAGATTGAATAATGAGTATGAGATGTGAAAATTTATGAAGAATGGGGGTATATTTAAGGGTGTTTTTGGGAGGGGAATGTGCCGTTGGAAACTCAAAAAATTTGAAAAATCCGGTGGGGGGGTCCGGGTTGGCTCGGGCGGGGTCAGTCCCGCCGGGTTAGACCCGGGTTTCGGGGGGTTAGGTCGGGTTTGACCCGGGTTATGTCGGGTTGGTCCGGTAGGGTCGGGTTAGGTAGGGTGTCACCCGGGTTAGGCCGGTTTGGGGGGGTCAGTCGGGTTTTGGGTCGGGTTAGGCCGGTTCGGGTAGACGGGTTGAAACGGTGGGGGGGAAGTCGGTTTCGCCCAGAAAACCGATCCGACCCGTTTTAAACCCGACCCATCACTTTAGGACGGTTCGGGTCAGGTTCATGGTCGGATCCGGGTCGGTCCGGATCCGGGTCCGGGTTTGCGCGGGTCGGGTGGACCGCTCGGATAAAATCAATACACTGGTGTGAATAGCTAGCTGTTCAGATTAGCCACTAACTCCCCGAAATTTTTTATTAATAGAAAATACAATAAAAAATATCGACATTGAAGAACGAATTCGCGGAAATTCGAGATCTAACAAAGACATTATGGTCCATAACGTCCAGGGCACTGTAGCTGGACGTATAGTCCATAACGTCCAGTTAAAACGATCGCTAATGATCTCTAATTAACAAAAACACTGTAGCTGGATGTTATGGTCCATAACGTCCAGCTACAGTGTGTTTTTTTTTTTTGTTGTTGCTGCTTCTGGTATGCTTCAGTTAGCGATTTTTTTGAAAAAAACACTGTAGCTGGACGTTATGGACTATAACGTCCAGCTACGGTGTTTTTGTTAATTAGAGATCATTAGTGGATTGTTTTAACTGGACGTTATGGACCATAATGTCTAGCTACAGTGGCCCTGGACGTTATGGACAATAACGTCTTTGTTAGATCTCAAATATCTGCGAATTCGTTCTTCAATGTCGATTTTTTTATTGTATTTTCTAGTAATAAAGTTTCGGTCTAACTCCTGCTATTTTGTTATTTCAACCAAAAATTAGGTTATAGCGCCTATTCTGAAATACTGAATTAACGGCTAACCTCGGTTATCCAGCTTTCATATATATATATATATATATATATATATATTTAACACATCCTTAGCCATTTGTATCGAGATAACTTGCAGTCATATCAGTATATAATACTAAATAGGATACATGTGCAATTTCTCTTAAGGTGCACTCACATGCAGTGTTTTAATATTCGGTTTCATACGATATTTGGAAGGCCACCGCATACCGCATGCGGTCGAATATGCGGATTCTTATTCAGATTTAATATGCGGATTTTTTATTAATATTTAATACCACAATACTTAAAGAGTGATGCTACGGTGCTATGCATAGCACGGATTGGGTCCGTGCATGCTAGGCATAAAATTTGACTTTTCAAAGTCCTAACGGTCGATCCGAACCGTTCAACATGATTATAAAATGAATATGTACTTGCAAACCAAATTTTACATTTTTTCGAATTTTTTTTTAGGCTGTTTTTGGATGGTCCAGAATGTTTAGATCAAGTGATTTTCGAAAAAATAGTAAAAAAATTCGAAAAAATGTAAAATTTGGTTTGCAAGTACATATTCATTTTATATCATGTTGAATGGTTCGATCAACCGTTAGAATTTTGAAAAGTCAAATTTTGAGCCGTAGCACGGACCCAAACGGTGCTATCAATAGCACTGTAGCCTCACTCATACTTAAATACAATAAGGCAGCATGTAGAGAGTTTATAAAAGACTTCTGAGTGGGACGCTTGAAGAGAACACTTACTTGACGGGTCTGAAACTCATTTAATGGGTTATAGATTTAGGTCCGGAACTCCTTTTAATGGGTTTTGAATGTTTTTTTATTTTTTAAAGCATAGATTCAATATTCAGTCCGAATAGTTATTTTCTATTCGGCCGGACACTGAATAGGAATATACAGCCGTAAATTCATCGAATGTAACCGAATTTTAAACACTGCTCACATGTACAGCAACGTATAGCTACTAGCCTATATACTGCATATCATTTTTCATATCTAGTAGTCAGTTATATTTTTCTCAATAAACCTTTCATCAAATTAAATTGTTAATATTTCCTGGAGCAAGAGATCTCTCGATTAAAGTTGGACGTTTAATTAATTAAGCAAATTAATTCATTAAGTCGATTAATTTTGTGTAAAGTGCATTCGAATTATGAATTTGTAAAGTAATTAACTAATAAATGCACTTCATTTTCAGTGTGAACAGATCCAATGCATCAAAATTAATTATGGCATGAGCTCATAACTTTTCTTCTCCTTTTAGCAAAAAGGTACTGAGATGTCATGATCCTATGTTCCAATCATTTTCTCGTATTTCATAGCCGCTATGACAAATTGCAATTCTTCATATTGCAAAAACGAAAAAAAAAAAGACGAAGGAAACTTATTGAACATATCATGACCAACTGCATATTAATAAGTATATATTAAACATGGAGCATATATAGAGTATGTTTGGTATAATTGAGAATAACTTATTCAATGTTTGATTGGTTTAGAATAGCTAGAATAGTAAATTCAATTATTTTTGTCTTACTAGAATAGACTATTCTTAAGAATTTTAAATTTAGCTATTCTAATAAGACAAATAATAACTATTTTTTATTTGATTATTCGAGCTATTTTTGTTTTACAACCAAACATCCCATAAGAGTTAATGCATAAAAAATATTTAATAAAAATGAACTTCATAGATATAATTATATAGTTCAATTATTTCCAGGAACTCTTTTGATATCCTGTAACCCTTTTAGGTTAACTTTAACATGATTTATTTCAACTGCACAAATCACTAATAACTGAAGCAAATTTATTTATGTCGCTTCTGATACGTTCCTATCAAATAACTCGGGGCCCTCAGGTATCTTTTTGGGACAGTATCGGTCACATCCATCATAAGTGGAAAGCAATTCGACATTGTTATTAATATCCAAAGTTAATTACAAATTAATAGTTTTTCCAAAAATACAAACCGGTCCTAAAATAGCTGGTTTTCTATTTTTTTTTTTTTTATACACAAACTATATCTTCTTGTATATGATCTGCTTTGTGATTATGTAGTGTATTTTATTTTGTCATTGTATTATAATATTATTTTCTTAACTATTTTTCTTGTTATTTGTGTTACTCACACCGACTCAATGTATTTTGAGATGAGCCAATTGGTGTGCCTTTAATCTTTAAAGTACTTATTCTGTTGTTTAAAACACTTATTCAATTTTTTTTAATATTTTCTGTTTATTTTTTATGTTGTACTATTATTGTTATTGTTGTATATTTTATGTTTAGCATTATCATGATAATTTATTTTATCTGAAAAATATAAAAATAGTACCATAAAAGCACACATACAAAAGAACCAAAATATAGGATAATCCAAATATACCAAATATAAATAGTATACCAATATAAATAGTACAAACTAGCCATAATACCACTAAAACGGAGAGGGGACCATCGCTCAGGCGGTACTCCGGCGTTCGCCCGCTCGCGCGGCCATGCTCTATCTTTCGGGGTCTCCACACCAGCATCGGTGTAGCTGCGTCTCTGCTCGGCGGTATCCCATATGTAATCACTCTTAGAGACTGTCGAGACTGACGGGGGTGTATCGAAGATAGATGCAGCGAGCCCAGTCCGAAAGTCAGGCTGAGTATGAGACCCGCTACCACTAGCCTCTCTATCATGTGGCATCTCTGTGCCATATCGGGATACTGGCGGTGTCGACATAAAACCCTCATCGTATACCCCGATCTCATCGAGACTGCACGAGAGGGACTCGAGATCCATAGTAAAGGGCTCCTAAGGCGGTGGCTGTGACGGCATCTCGCCGGACCCTGCAATTATACACATAATTTAGTAAATTTGATCTGAATGAAGAAATTTGTACAAACCTGACAGCTACTGAAGTATGACATACCTGAACAGAACCGGACGTCCATGCTCGTCGTAGAATGCCGATCACCAAGCGTTGGACAATACCCAACGATGGTAGTCCCACTCTGGATGCTCATCTGGGGAAGGCGACATCTCATGTCCCTAATCGGGCTCGGGTCGGGCTCGGTCCGATCTATTTCACGCCAGTTGATGTTCTCTCCGGTGTTTCGCAGCATCGTGATGAGCTTCCCACCGTGCCTGGCATCCTCAACATAATTCTCATTTTTCTTGAGGGTGCGGTACCCAATATGTCTCCAGTTCTTCTTTCCCATCAAGGCGATCACATGCCCTCACCCCTTGATCGACGACAAAAGCTGAAAAAAAATTATTTTGTCAGATCAAACCTTGATGACTATTCAATTAGGGAAAAACTATGTAGTTTTAGGTGCATTACCTGGCGAACCCATTTGATGCCGTTGGGATGGTAACCTTAATCAGTTTTGACCCTGTCGCGAAGTTGGGCACCGTAATTGCCCTGCAGATAGACAGTGGCCATGCAGACCTGCATGTACCAAGTATCGCACAACTGGAGATGACCCTGGGTCTGAAAGAACGCATCTTGCTCATGATAGAAGTCCAGATACTAGGGATCATCCGCCTTACTATAGTACTCTTGCAGATGGTTGCTCCAGTCCCAATCCGTTCGCCCTTTGTGGCTAATCCTGTAAGAAACACGTTAGTTGCAATACAAAGCTATAAAGGAGTACCGTCCCATACATTTGCTTCGCTTTCTTCTGCATTTTGAAGAATTTTAGCCGTCAGGGTATTTGAATTGATTTATTAAATAATTAAGTAAGAAAAAAGTTAGAGACTTACCTCACAACTATGGCACAGGTGGGAGTACAGATGGGCTAAGACAGCCCCACCCCAGTTATACGGCAACTGCTGCTCAAGGTCTGCCAGCAGCGGAAGATACATCATCGATCATATCACCGCTGGAATCAGGAAACATGACAGAACCAAAAAGGTCTATCACGTAGCCCCGTGTATATCTGCAATACAAAACATATAAAAAATCTAATAGAAACAATTTATAGTAAAAGTAATAGAAACAATTTATAGTAAATAGAAACAATTTATTGGAAATGATTAATAGAAACAATTTATAGTTTTTACCTCTGAATCTCCTCATCGGTGAAATCTGCCGTCAGACCCGCACTGAAGTGCTCTCGTAACTTCATCATCCTCAGATGGAATTTGGACTGCCCACGATCCCTAATGAGAGAGAGTATCAGCTCCCAACAAATGACTGATATCAGCAGCAAATCTCCTGCTGTCAGATACGCCGCCAACGGGTGTGATGTAAGCAAACCCCAAAAGGCACTCACATCCTGGAGTGTCACTGTCATCTCTCTGAATGGCATCTGGAACGTATGCGTCTTGGGACGCCATCTCTCCACCAGTTCTGCGTTGAGAGATGCATTGATGATGTTTCTCTCCGTCTGCAAGATGTTCACAACCTGGTAGAGACCCAGGTTGATGAGGTACTGGTCCATCACCTCGTAGTACCGCATGTGAACGCATTGTAACTTCACATCTAAAAGAATCGTGTCCTGCGTTCAAAAAAGTAGTCCATACGGTGTTACCATAACAAAATTTAAACTCAACAAAATTTAAAGAAAACCTAAAAAAAGGTACGTACCTCATGAGAAGCCAATGAACTCGA
>JAJGRW010000315.1:659533-674105 GCA_025461045.1 Carex parvula
CCCCGGGGACCACTGAAAATTAAATGCAGAAAGATAACTTCCTGAGGGACCGCAAAAACTCTACAATTCGATTTTTTTTTTCTAAAGTATTAATACCTACGTAATTTTCTCCTTCAAATGAGATCCATGATGACATACTTTCAGACTCGTCGTCACACAATTTATACCTCTTTGTGCAAGTATTTATACATATACTTGTAAATATTTTTTACATATGAATTAATATCTAAATATTAAAAGTATTTATACCTATGCACTAAAGATTTATACTATGAGGTCAACTATTTTTGTTAGAGAAATGTTGACGCGGGGACGATTGGGGAACTGAAAAAAGAGAGATCATGACAATTACGCATCATAAGTATTAATACTTTCAAGTGTTAACATCTTATCTCCCAAGTATTTATATCTACGGAGGTTGACGCCAGTATTTATATTTATGAAGGTTGACACGGGGACGAGTGCAGGGACTGTGAAAGGAGACCATATAATTAGTGGGACCATAGAGGAAGGGCGCTGTTGAGATTTTGGAATAATAATTAGTGGAGACCATATAATTAGTGAGAACTATAATACATCATTCCTCTAAGTGCGGTTACGGTAGCGCTGGTACTGAAATAATTATTCAATAAATATATCGTGTCACAATAATTAGTTGGTTATGCAAAAACATATGTAATGTCAGTATGTACTTAAAACTTATCAAGACCGTTAATGAGTACTTAGATTGCAAAATTTATCAGACCAGTTTCAATCGATCAATTTAAATTGTTAATAACAATCTATTTCTGTGGTGATGTATTTTTATTTCAAATTTATAAATTTTAAGGTTATTAAATACAAAATCAAGTGGTAAAAAAAATAGAGATCTATAGTTTATTTTAATTCATTCATTTTTATCATTCTTGAGTCACCTGACTTTCCACTAAATAAAAATAAAAATCAATAGACTTAATTAACATATAAATACAATACACATAATGGATCATTTTGAACGATTTAAAGTTCTCGATTAAAGTCAATTTAATAGATTTTGATATTAAACTACCCAATACCTTAATTAGAAACTTAAATTTAAAAATGATTCAACAAGACCCCACATATAATGTTAGAATATATAAATTTAACCGGTTAAGTTGAAAACAAAAAAGAGTACATTTTTGTTTAGTTAAAATGAAATTAGTACATGAAAAGGCTAAAAAGAAACCAGATGGGAAAGTGGCATAAGTACGGACCAAGTATAGTTTTCTCTTTCCTTCTTTAACTTTAAACTGGACCAGACTGTTTTACTCAAGTTGGTCAATCTTTTGCTATTTTTACTGACAGCTAGGGGTAAAATATGTGCCTTTTGGTAGTACTGTGCTATGGAAGTACCGAGGTAAGAAATGTGGGAGGGATACAATCCGTACTGAAATCTGCAGAGTTTTGGTGTTTTCTCATCTCCAGTCATTCAACAAAAAATTCACCAACCCAACAAATTAAAATCTTGGAATGTTTATTTTATATTGGGTCTAAAATTTATATTATAATTAATATAACAAAATATTTATATTTCACTATTTACATAAAATAAATATAATATAATTAAGACAATTCGGAATTGTCGCTCTTTAAGCACGACTACAGAAGCGACTGACGTTAACTCCGCAATATATATTCAACAATTGATGAAAATTAATCGAATTGTAGATAAAATGAAAAATGGAAAATCAATCAAATTGGTTTTAAATTCTGTGGGAGCAAGAAAAGGGATCTTTATTTTGTTTCATTCTATTCACGAATACTCAATGGAGAAATATGTATGGTTAATAAGTCTTTTTTTCATTGATTTATAAAAATTAATTTTTGAACCGGTAATAAGAATTCAAAGAATTAATACAATGGTAATCATGACTAATTAATTTTGAAAAAATAATATTTAATGTAGGCAAAACTTAATATTTTTTTTCCTATATATCCCCTTTTACTTATTTAACTTTCTATTTAATTATTTTAAAAAACAAATGGACAAATATAACCTTTCATTTCAAATCCTTCTCTCCCTTTTTATTTATTTAACAGATTTCATTTATTTACAACGAAAATCTGTTGCAGCTTATTTTCTAAAATCATTTAGCTATATATAATCAATGGATCGAATTGATTTGGTGTTCGAGAAATTGTTTTGATTAAATCTTATGTACATTTTTAATATTTGATCATATGGCTATTTGTTGAAATGAGCACTTTTACTTGGACTGTTTATTATGTGCATTTTTATTGGATGTAGGTACATAATATTTAATAAATAAAACGCACATAAGATTTCATCAAAATTAAACTCTCTGGTCGCAGTGAAATTGCTGAGGAGCTTGCGATTGGTTCCACTTAATTGAGAAACGATTCATGGAGAAATATCAATGTCAGTAGGAAAATTAAGGAGAAGAAGAGATAAGACGAGAGAGATCGACAAACCGTGCTGGTATTAATTAATATTCTCTCAACGAATTAATTTAGCATGAGGATAAAATGAGTTCATGCAACTGGTATTCATATGAATATTATCGGCCAAGTATATTTGCTTTCTTATGTGCGAATGGTTCAAGAGATGTCCTCGAGAAGCATACAGGGTTAGATCATACTATTCAATGTTGAGCATATACATTACATGTAATGTTATTGTGAATTGTATATGATAGGGCCATGTATAATTGTGTACAATACATCTTATCAGTATATTATCATCTATAATTGTCCTATATAATTGTATAATTGTATAATTGTATACTCTTTTGAGATAGGTCGTATCAGTTATCTATAATTGTCCTATATTTTTTAGATAATTAAGTGGGATCATTCCCACCGATTTTCATTAAAGAAAATTCTTACATAGTCTTTGTTGGTACCTAGGGGCGGAGGTATGAAGTACTAATGGGGGTCAATTGACCTCCATTTTTTCAAAATTTGTTTGTATTTATGCATGATTTTGTATGTAATTTAGAGTAAAACGTCACGTTACGGTAAAATTGACTCTCATTCTCTACACGAAAATTTTATATGATTGACCTCCATAATTCAAAAGTCTGGCTCTGCCTCTGTTGGTACCAATCCACTGGTATATACATGCACAAGAAAAACAGCCAACATAAACACTTAATACAAGCTATATAATACCTTTACATGCACAAGAAAAATAACCCATATAATACCTAATACAGACTATATAATACCCTACAAGACAACAATTCAAACAAGTAGATTTAAAAACAAACAATCAAGTAATGTTTTCTAACTAGCCATGCCAGGCTCAAAATATGTTCTTCAGATGTTCTAAGAAAGGTTTGCATCCCCTGAACCAAGTAAAGGGACTGTAGAACTGTCCCTCTCCTCTTCCTCTGCCTCCGATATACTTGTTCCAACTAGTTACTTTGTATCAGATCATAAGAGGATTCCTGCGGGCCGCACTATTCAATTTGGAAATTACAGATGGAGTCAGTCGAATTTCAGAGAGTTGTGCGGGCCGCACAAGTGGTTTCTTTGGGTCGCACAACGCTCTAGAGGTTTTATGTATGCTGGTTCTCATGTGATTAGATGTTTCTGTGGGCTGCCAGAATTATTTTTTCATATTTGCACGAATTGGTCTCCAATACACAAGACATCAAACCCATAGAAACAGATAGACATTAGAGAATACAGATCTGTGATTTCTCTCCTTCTTCCACTATTTAAGAAAAGAAAGGAGATCCATAAGGAAATTGGAGATAATTTTTCAAGGGAAAAATCTTGAAGCCTTAGAAGACCTATCTCATGACTACACGACAAAATGAGCTTCTTACCATTCGAGACAAGTTTCACGCTCACGGAGACGGTTGGTGATCTATTAAGAAATCGACTTATTTGGAATAGACGATCCTTAGGATTAAGGTGGAGAATCGTTTCTTCTTCCTCGGAGTCTAAGTGTTTGACCTCTAGATCTAAGGTGTAATTGTTTGACTTCTCCAACATACATAATTAGAAGCCATGAGCAGCTTGTAACTGCCTATAATGATAATTATTGGTACATCATCTTTCATTTAAATCAATATGAAACATAATCCAAATGAGAGTTCGCTCTGTTTCTGTTGACGAAGAGAACCGAAGAATACCTACATGCCTCAATTCTCAAACACCAAAATCAATTCGATCCATTGATTGTAGCCAACTAATTTTAGAGGATAACAATAGTTACAGGTTCATGAAGTATTATGTTTGTGGAGTAAAATTGTGATGAAGTAAAGGGGAGGGGAGGAAGAAGACAATTAGAATTATTGGACACTTTCATTTAAAATTAAAGGACATAATAATCAATTTAATTTTTAGAATAATTAAATGAAAGGTAAAATAAATAAAATAGGATATAAGAAAGAAAAATATTGTTTGTGAGGATATTATATATTATGTTGATTTTATGGAGAAATTGGTTATTTCAAAATTTTACACGGGCACAATGAATTTTTTTCCTATTTAATAAATATAGATTTTTCAGTTAGATCCTCATGTTTGTAGATATTATAAATGATATGAAATTTTGAGTTTTCAAAATTAAATTTTATACACTAATTTAGTATTAAATTCTTCTCTTGTATTGATTGTGCCAATTACTTTTTGTATTAATTCTACAAATTAACTCTAAACTTAGAGCATAGAGGTGAATGTCTCGTTACTTTTTATTCCCTTTTTTCTTATGCATATTGAATTAAATCTGTTGCTCTTATCCTAAAAAAGCAGGGTTTCTTTATCTCATCCATTCAAATGCTTTGAACAGTCTAGATTTGTTTGTTCTATTATAATCTGAATAGAAAGAGAAAATAATTAAGGAATCTGAACCGTTGAAAAGATTTCAACGGTTGGATGAAGAAAAAAATCCTGCATTTTTGGGAGAAGAGCATCAGATTCGGAGCCATACAATATTTTGGTACTTGTTTAGACAATGAAGAAAACTGTTTATCAAGAGAAAATACAGGTACAAAAGTTTGAAGAAGCAAAGATTGGAGCGAAGAAGACAGAAATTATTTCATTGCTTTGTCTAAAGGAGAAAAGATTAAAAAGGACCAGTTTCCTTATATTTCTAATAGAGACATTTTAACTTCAATCGAAATTAATGATTAATAGCTAAGATTGAGATATATTTTTTTTATGAGTGGATGAGATCTACTAAATGAATGGCTGAGATTTTGTCTGAGTGAATAGGTGGTTGGAGCCTAAAACTTTTAGCGTGATATTAGTAGTACCGATATATCAAATGGTAAAAAATATTTCTTTGGTTAGGACAGGTTTCCCATCCTTTTTAAAATATAGTCATGATCACAATAACACTAACTAAAAAAAATAAACGAGAAGCTCAAACAACAAAAATTAAAACTGGACAAGAGATTTTTAATTTTTTTAGCTAAATTAGCACACAAAAAATCTACAAACTAGCGCTAAATTACCCACTACTAGTCATAGCGTTAAATAGGTCGACTATAGAAAAATAAAATACTAAATTGTAGTTGTACAATTCAAATTGGGAGCATAGATTGACCGACATTAATTAACTATTTATATTTTAAAAAGAAGACGAGGTGAGATACGTTCAAAGATCGTGACCCGTCAAAGAGGCTTTAATTGCTAGGTGGTACCACGGTAACCGAGCCCTATTTGCTAAAAAAAAGTGTAAGTCAAAGAAGAGGAGAAGGTCTCTGTTTTATTCCAACGTCAACATAGCAAATATATATCCTTATTAATCTAATCGATGTGAATTTTAATTAGTTATCAGGGTGAATTGAGAATTGTTCAATTGGAGTATACTGTTTTCATTTGTTCTCTTTAAACAACAGAACTGCATCGATATTCTTACAAAAAATATTAAAAATTAGACGAATTTACGAACTCACATGCTAAATCATATAAAAAATAATCAAAAGATCTATTGTACTTGAAAAACAAGGGGATTTCATGATAAATTTTGGTTTGAATGTTTAATACTTTGTGTTTGAAAATCCAACAACCCCGAGAACAATGCTTAACTTTGTGTTTGAAACTCAAGGGGATTTCATGATTTTATCATTATTCTTAGGTAAATACATTTTTGTCCAATTTACTAGTAATGACTCTTTTCGTAGTACTTCTATTTCTGAAAAAAAGATTCTTTTGATTCTTTTGATATTTCTTACAAGTAAATACTTGAATAAAGATGTTTTAGTTCTTTTCATATTTCATATCATCTGCAGATGCAAGAAAATTCAAAATAAACAATATGTAAAGGTAGGAGGCTCTCGTACGAAAATTAGTTCAATCATACACAAATGATCATTTAAAACGCAACCGTGTATGAAAGGTCCCAACATTCATTAAGAAACCGTGTACGGCTGTACTCCTTCGTACACGTTTTTTTTCTGCAAAACTGTATATACTTTTGCTCAATTTCCAAACACTATTTTTTGGTGGAAGCCGTGTACGATTAATTCGCGCCTCTAGACAAACTCCTGTTAAAAATTAGTTTCTTGAAGAAATCGTCCATCAACCTCCTCTACACCCCCTCCATTTAAGTTCAACCTCCTCTGACGGTGCTAGGTAGAAATTTCTCTCATCGATCTTCATTTCCTCCTCGTATGCAACCTTGATTTTTTGTGGAGATTCAACACGATGACACCCGGAACTATGATGAGCTATATATATGTGTGTGCGCGTGTGTGTTTGTATGATTGTTGATTGTTGAATGTTGAATTTTGTTTTATGTATGTTGTAAATGTTCAATATTTCTTGAAGTATGGATGTATAATTTTATATGTTTAATGTCTAACAAATATGGATGCTAACCCATTTATATATTGAATAATGAAAAAATCATATATAAATCATACACGGTTCTTACAACATACTCTGTACGAAGGATAATAAACACAATTTATATAAATTAATGTGTATGGTTTCCACAAATCATACATGGTTGTCTTGTAGTAAATGTGTATATAACCCTTATTATTGTACACGGTTACCAAGAGCTTGTATAAATCTCTTTTTTAGGATTTGACACGGTTCTATTGTAGGAACCATGTATGTGAAATGTATATAGACAAAGTTTTACAACAGTGTACAATATGTATCGACTAATTCATACACGATGCGCGCTGACATGGTCATGGAACCGTGTGTCATTAGTTTTTATAACCGTGTATAGTCGCATTTTCTCAGTGATAGTACCAATTTGACCTGGATTTTCTTTTTCTTTTTTGCCTACTGAGTTGAGGCAGCACTTCTATCCTGCCAAGTTATCTTGACTTAGAAGAAGTGTTATTTTGTTTTCTTTGATGATAAATACAGGTGTTCTATGACATATACTAGATGGAAACAAAAAAGTTTGAAGGAATGTTACATTATATTGGAATACAGGATTTAGTACAAGTAGCTCTTTCAAGGTTTAATGATCAAGTCTATGAGCTCGGCATAATTAAACACCTAAAATATGTCATATATTCTTCAAATATTTCGGATAAACTTTAGTAGCAATAAGGGTATCATCTGCGAATTAAGAAGCTTTATTTCAATATGTGAAATTTCACTCAGCATAGGTTTTACATCGATGTGTGCAAGGATTGAATATATCTTCCATAAGGAAGAAAGGAAGTGTTGATATTACAGGTCTCCTTGATGTAGGTAACCTATGAATGAATTGTGTGTTTTTTTGTCTGTTTATTCTAAGGAAGGAGGATGAATAGATTTTTAATTTATAGTTGTGAAGCTAGATGGGTAGTTGACAATGGCTAATTAATCTGTTAGCATCGAGGAAGATTTTTAGTAGCAGTGTTCTTCGAAGAAAGATAGATAAACACTGATCTATGTGCATGTTGCGATCGACAGTACAGTTAGTTCTTTGCTAAACAACACTAGAGATTATGATTTTACAGAGCGAAAGTCGATCTTCCCTCATGTTAGTATTCTTCAGAAATAAGGGTGATACAGCCTAGGCTAACTCTTCAATATATAGTTCAGTTAATGCTGAGGTTACATGCACTTTCTGACAGTTCATATCAAGCAAGACAAAAGCAATAGAGGAGAACTAGGGTGTTTCTAAGTTCACCAAGCTTCTTTGTGAACTCAACTCTAAAATCTATCAGACTGACTTCAAATTAAATGACGAATCTGAACAGTTGAAACCAGTCTACCTTACGAGTGATGCGTCTACATACAAAAATTTTAAATTTTCAAATTAATTTTGTATAGAGTCTAATACAAGATATAAATCAAGATGTTTATGACCTACTTGTATATCTGACAATGTTTTACACTAAATCGGATGAACTTGTTAATTATCCCCAAGTAGGCAATAAGTCTTGCCCTTCGATGTTCACCAGCTCCCCTAAGCTTTATGTGACATATATAACTAGAATAAGCTTCTATCAGAGTTCAGACATATAAACAAAACATATATGCATTATCATACTAATATGAAAAAATTATATCATATATAGTTCAGACATAATTTTATCGAACCCAAATGATTATATCAAAACCTCAACTTGCTCTTCTAGCTTTTTAGCGATAATATCAAATGACTGGGTCTATTAATTTGACTGAGTTTATTAGACATAATATCAAATGCACTTGCAGAACACACTTGCTACAGTTGTAATGCATATATACTTGCTGTAATGCACAATGGCCAATGCAGACTTTTTATAGCCTTAATCCAGCCTGGCAACAATATTTAAATCGTTCAAAATTGGAAATGTTCTTTATTAAGAAGATTGATATATTTCATCTTCTCATTTCCAACACATATTTTATATAAATATTTGAATTTTTTTTTTTTTTGCTATAAACATGCATTTTAGTGTGTAGTTTGGTTACGGTTGCTTCTATATGTACAAAGAGTACGTACAGTAACAAGTTGTCACTAAATAGTTACTAAAAATGATTTGGACACTAAATAATTATTATAAATATAGACCAGTAAGTTCTAATTATGATCATATTTAACGGCATTTGGTTAAATATTAAATGTAATTTGATGCACAACCAATTAATAAGATTAATAATAAGTCTAATATTATTATTGAGTTGTTCTCGATGCATTCAAGCCTTTACAAAAAATACTTTATATATGAAGGGTTGGGTGTTAAGGATGTCTCCAGTTTCATAGAATTGGAGAAAATATATATTTTTTTCAGTGGGGTGGGGTCGTAGGGAGCTAAAGCAACAGATGCGGATTCCAAAATTACGAGGAGAGGTTGTACGGGGTGAGCAGACAGCTTGGAATTATTCGTATTTGCATTTATTAATTTCATATTCCTTCTTCTCCATTTGATAATAAACGTAACCATCCATTCGTCAAAGACATAACGAACGATCAGGTCAAAAAAATTATTTTTATATTTCGATACACGGCCGGCCATCGATTATTATATCTGGTAAAATCAGATAACATCTGACAATATGAGCTGCCCATTTAATATTCAGATCTATGGCATCTAGGTCGATCAGATGGTTTAAATCACCTTGATCGTAACCGAACTCTGTGATCTCGACCGAATAATATTATTCTTAATTGGTTGAAAACAGGTGATGATGCGTATCTTCTCAATTTAGTTTCAATCTGGTCGATCTGGTGTGCATAAGTAGGAAACTTACCAGACTATATATTTCCTTCTTCTCTGGTAAGTGTTCTCGAGTAATTAACTTCATATCAAATTCTTTAGAGAATACTTGTCAGATTGAAATAGTAACCAGCACATGCATTACATGTGTGTGATGCAGATCGAGGTATTAGATATGGTTGAAAATTACCTAAGAAATTAACTTTGATGCTGGATTATGAAGAACAGACAATAATTAATTGTACGCACCTTGAAAGCTACTTTTACAACGATCGAGCTAGAAAATATGAGCAGCTTCGATTCTGGTGCGACCATCGATTCCAGTGAGATATATTGAGTACCTGGAACTGAAGGTGACAAAGTAATTGTCGACATGCACAATTTAAAATTTTATGGATATATTTTGTAATAGAAAAAATTCAGTGGTTTTGTCACTGTTCCCACTGTTGTTAATGTACCTATAAACAAAGTTGGACTTATTCAAATCCGAAAAGAATTAAAATGTTTCTCATTTATGTCACTAATCTTTTCAGACTGGATAATATATATATATATGCTTGACATGCTTGTATGCATGCATGCATGCATGCTCCCTCAAAACATATGCTTGTCATTGATTTTTGCGGAGAGCACCTAGGAGATGTTTGCCTTTTCTAAACCCATGTTTGACACCTCTCTTATATACTTTCCACCTCTATATATAGCATATATAATATCATACTTGACATAACTATAATAGATCCCAGCACATTGTATTAGATGATAGCACATTCAGTTCTTCATCGCCTTGAATTTTTGTTTAATTATTTGACGCGAATGTTAAATTATTAGTGGATAACTGATATATATAATACATGAGAATCATAGTGGAGATTTAGCAGATCTGCATTATCCATTCATATTGAATTTGAATTTTCCACCATCTTTTTTTTACTTCGTGGATATGAATATTCATAAAGAAATATCTTAATTTCACAATACAAGTAAAGCAATTTTCCTACGTCAAAATATAACTCTACAAGTTAAATTAACATATCATAAAAGATTAATATTGGACTTATTTACCTGTCCCATTAAATTTAAAAATCTTTTCATACTTAAAAAGTATTACCTTCTGTGTAATTATAAGATATTATTTGTTTTGAAAAAGAGACTTGTTTAACAACCCTAGAACTATTTAACCATGCATACCACACTACAAGCAGTTTTTTTAACGCAATTATAACCTGTTTATCCAACCAAAACCCTCTAAGAAAACTTCATGAGTGCCTTGTTTAATTTGCCTCAGTCACACACCTTATATCATTAATTAGCTACTAAACCATGCCAACTGATCAATTAATTAGCTAGGTAGTTGCAAGATTTGAAAACACACTCCAATATTGCATCATCCTAGAGAGGTTAGCAGTTAACCCAAGAGTTAGAAATAACCACTAACCCAACATTTCGTTGGAATAGAAGAATAGCTGCTAACCCAAAAGAGAGAATATTGGAAGTTGTGTCCAAACACAGAATAGAGCTTTGGGACAGTGTTATTCATAAATTAGCGCTATTCCTCATATATCCAAACACGACCTTTGTAAAGAAGTGCATCACATGTATCGTAAGAGATTATATATATATTCAATTTTATTTTTAATAAGAATAAGGGTTAACCCCTCGTATCATTGATCAAAGGGATTGTACAAGACGTTTGTACGTGGTCAAAAGTCAAAAAGAAAATACATAGGCTGAATAAGTTTGAGCGAGAGAGCATGGTAATAAGTAAAACGGAAAAAATAGAAAAACAATAATGATGCCGGGCAGAACAGAAGATTGTTCTTTAGATGTGTGATACCGTAATCTTTAGAGAATAAATTTGAGAGAAAATCAAAATAAAAGGGAGAATTGTCTCTCCTTAATTTTATAGAAAAATATCCAGAAAAATTATCAGTATATATATTCGAAAAATATCTAGAAAAAAAAAAAACAGAGAAGCTACAGTAGAATAGACGAAAGAGGAAATAAAAATGCAAAAAGAACAAAATTTATATATATATATATATATATATATATATATATATATATTCGACTACAGGAGGCTAAGCCCCCTTAAGCATTCTTTCACCTCCTTTATATAATTAACTTATTTAGTCGCTTAATTTTTTTAACACTAATTCCTTAATAAGGATTAAGAATTTTTAATTTGTCTGAAATCTTAATCTATATTCGGATCTTAAGGAACTTCTACCTCTGAATTAAGCCTCCTTAGTCTCTATCAATGTATTCAGATAACCGAACAATGAACACTTTAGTGTAGATTAAGATTAATTTAATTCTACTTCTGTTGTCGAACATAAGGAGTTCAAGTCACCCAACTATTTAATACCCTTGTTATTATAATAAAAAAGTTTCTCCATTCATATTTCGAACTTATGACCTCTCACGTAGAAATGAGCGGTATTAAATAGTTGGGTCGAACTCATGACATCAAACCCTTGTCTTTAATATCGATCGACATCAAAATGGTACATTTGATTAAGACAACTTTTAATGACGGTTCAAATTTCTGCTAACTTTTCTTTGTAGGGTATATATATTAAGAAAATGTACATACAACAACAAAGAAATGAGCGGCCTTGTTTTCTACTCTTTGCTTTTATTCAGCATTTTCGGCACGCTTTAACCTAATATTTTTCTTTGTCATTCGTCGTTTAGTTCACCTACTTTAAGAGAAAGATGACAACGCAATACTGCTTTTTGGAAAACAGGCGAGATCAATAAGTTTTCAAAATCTAAGTAAAACTAGAGTTGCTACTAGGGGTGAAAACGGAGCCAATACGGAGTGGATAGGGGTAAAACCAATATTTATATTTCTTTTTAATTTTTCAGATACAGATCGGATATCAGCTGGATATAGATACAGATACGGATTGATCAGATATTTATTAAAATAATATTAAAAAATATTAAAATTAATAATATTTATCTAAATTTAATGGTGAATAACAATATTTTTTCATAATATATATTAAACATATGATATTGAAACGTAAAACCACATATCAGTATTCATATCCACACGGATATTTTCGGATATCAGATATCCACAATCTAATTTTTTGAATATGATCAAATACGAATCGAATATTATTTATACTGTTTGCACCCCTAGTTGCGACCGAGGTGGGTATTGTCCGGATATTTTTATTTTAAAATAAAGTATTTGATTTTGAATTTTTTATGTATATTTTTATTTTTTTAATTGTTCTGGTTCGAATCAGAACACTGTCACTAAAACGAATCCTTCCGTTTATAATTAGGATCAGGATAGATAAATATCCTAACTTGAGAACAAGCCCGCATCTAAGTATAATTTGATCAACTCTTTTGTCTAAACATTATAATATTTGGTTTCGTTTTTTAAACTTCTCTCACCAAATATTTTATTATGATATATTTAAAATAGAAAAACCTTGATCAAAATCAAATTGTTCTTGTTGATGACATATATATATATATATAGTATGTGGAATGTAATAACAAAATTAAAAATAAACTACTCCCAAACCAAATCATAATCTATCTAAACTTGAACATGTGTCAACTAGTAAATTAGAAACGAACAAAGATATTACGATTAAAGATTAAGTGATCATTTCTAAAAGGTTCATGATTTTGGGATTGAAGAAAAAAAGAATAATGAATGGAAAATAATTAACACTCTTAGTGGCTTTAAATACCTACTAATGTTTCCAGTGATAAAAAAAAAACGTATTAACAACGAGTCAAATGACCTCATTTCTAGATCTACTCATTTATTCTCATCAATTTCTTTAAACTATCATATTCTTCCAATCATAATCATCATATTACATTATTCTTTATCTCTCCACGACTGGATCCGCTCTCGTCTAAGCCGCCGCACTCTGACGATTAGATCTTCTTACCGTCACGCTCCAATCGAGATGGACAACTTCACGCTCCAAACTTCGACGATACTGTGCTCAAATCGATAGAAACTAGAGAGAGGAGTATTAATTGTGTCAACGGTGAGATCTAGAAGGGTAAGAGGGGCATAATTGATGGGGAGGTGAAAGGGGGGGAGGGAGTGGTGTTGGGAGCAGCTGCTCTATGATTTCTTACGAATCACTTATTATTTTGATTCAAAATTAAGTATTAATTCTATACCAATTTAAATTCAAATGGAGTTTTCCATTTGTAGTAGATATTTGTATAGAATTTAATAATAGGTTAATTTGTTTGAATGGAAAAAATTAATGTATACTAATACTCCAGTACGTAGGTGTGTGATTTAATTTCTTTATAAAAAGCAAAAGTTAATTTATTGTGATTATTTCTAAATATAAAAAGTTGTAATTAAATTGTAGGTTCGAAATACAAACACAAAAATTTCTTGAAATGCTAAATAATTAGATGGTTTCACTTTCAACCTTTACTTACAAAAATTGTACTTTTTTTTAACAGTCAAGGCTCCACCTCCAACCCCTCATTCTTTTATTTTTTCATATCATAATTCTCAAATTATTTTTCTTGTTTGGATATGAGATATTAGTCATAGATGGGAAATAAACGGGTCAAGCATGCATACCTAAATTATGAGTTGGGCTACGGTGCTTCGCGAAGTAAAACGAGTGTTTTACTTCACACTCATATTTTGTTATTTCAAAGTTTAAAATGTCGATCCGAACCGTTCAAATTGATTCATATTAAATTGTGCTAGGAGACCAAATTTTACATTTTTTGGAAATATTTTACTATTTCTTTAGAATTTTTTAAAATTGTTGTTTTGATGGTCCAGGATTTTTGAAAAACAGCGGTTTTAAAAATTTTAAAAAAATAGTAAACAATTTCCAAAAAAATATAAAATTTGGTCTCCAAACACAATTTACTATGGAGATCACTTGAACAGTTCGGATCGACGTTTTGAAGTTTCAAATTGAAGATATAGACGTGAAGTAAACACTCACTTTACT
>JAJGRW010000315.1:680496-730589 GCA_025461045.1 Carex parvula
TTTTGATATTAGCCAACCTCTATATATATATATATATATATATATATATATATATATATATATTTAATTTGTTTAGGATTCACATTGCCTTCTTTCAATACATTCATCATTTTCCAACTTTAAATCTTAATAATAAGAATTCTAAAATGAGAATGACGAAAAATAATTACGTCTTGGTTTCCAACTTTAACTGTTTTTACGGTGAAAACCAATATTTTGAAAAAAGAATATTTACAAATTCTACACTGATGAACTTTTTGAGCTCTTGATGCCAATTAGAATAAAGACGAAATGTTCACATCAAACGTTTATGTGTATAATACAAAGAAATAAATCAGATATAAATTTACTAATAAAATTTTGGTTAGTCTGGTACGAGATATATAATATTTATTTTATTTTTTCCTCAATACTTATTGATCAATTTCTTATTTTTTGGATTTTTTTTATTGTATCTTATTTTTAATTAATTTATCAATAAAATATAAGATTAGGGGCTTGACTGATAGGTGTAATCGTGATCAGGCTAATAATGTTTATAACCCGGTTTGCTATCGAGTCATATTACAAGCACATAATCCTATCGAGTTGTATAAACGAGTGTCGATCCACAGGAAATAAGATTTAAGGTCTTGAGCGATTAAATTATAATCTTTTGAAAGACTAGACAAAATCTGAAATCAAAGAGTTGTTATTTTTTATCAATGTATTTGGCGAAAATTAAAAGTAAGTAAAATAAAGATAGAGATGTAAATTCTTAAGGTTTTGCCACACCGTTGTTACTTCAATTCGCTTTGATTCTTATCTTATTTGATATTAGTTTTCATTTGTTGTATGAGAGTTTCTAATCTAATTTAGTAATTACCGCTTTCGCCTAGCAACCACCCTACCAATCAAGAGATCTCGTTAAGACTTGTCTTGATTGGTGCAAGGAGATCTGTGACTAGCCCAAAAGAATTCAGACTTCACTTATTGGGTACGTCGCATTACTATCTTGGTTATATTGGGTGTCCTCATGGTAAGGCACGACAATACGACATTCATCAGCGAATGTCGAGACTCCCATATGTACTTTTGTTGATCTAACTAGTGGTATTTCTAGTTAAGGTCTCCACCACTAATCTAGTATTTTTATTCTTCCTTAACTCAATTCGATTAGCCCAAAGATGACTAACTTCCATATGTGGTTATCATATGACGGTCTAGACTAATAAATAAAATCAAGTAAGATAGAACATAAAGCGCAAAAGCAATCGAACAACAAAAGACTAAACAATGATCAAATAAAAATATATATTAAAGCATCATGAGTAACAATGTTTACTACAAATCCTGAGAATCTAAACTTAGCCGCTGAACGGCATATTTACAAAGAGATAAGAGAAAGATACAACCATACACGAAGTACCCTCCTACTTAGTCTCTACACACTCCTCTCTTCTTGATTAAGAAAATATAAAACCAAAAGATACAAAGATGATGTTTCTGTTCAGTCTAGAAGGCTTATATAGGAGTGAAGGGGCACCTGGAGATGAGTGGAGTTCAAGTTATCTGATCTGGATACAGCTGTCAAAGAATTCACCAACGGATGCCTTGGGTACGGTCCGTATTGGCTAATACGGACCATACTCCCACTGTGTCGCTGTAGGAGTTAATGTGTATTTGGCCATCTTGGGTCCGTACTGGGGCTCTGGTCCCTATTGGCTAATACGGTCCGTACCAGAGTTTTAGTAGATGAGCTGCGCTTTTCCGATCGATCCAATTCTTGCTCCAAATGATGTAAAATAGCCCAAAAACATGATTCCTGCACTAAAACATAAAATAGGACAACAATAACCTTTTTCACGCAATAATTAAGCATAAAGGTGAGAAAATAAGACAAAACATAAGTCAAAACTCTACGTAATCTACTATCAAAATAAGCTTGATTATTGACCTCTCTTATTTAAAAAAAAAAATCAGACATAAATTTATTTAATAATTTTTGTTCCTCCACTGACTTCGGATTGGAAAGTCCCAAGTTTTATGAATATATTTATTTCCCAATTTCATTGTTGCACATTATTTTTTAAACTGGACCATTTTTCCGCACTGTACTGCTAAGTAAAAAAAATACGCAGGCCAATTAATTTTTTTATTCTTCTCTCTAACAGGACTATGAATTTTGAAGGTCTTATATATAATTTTAACAGAGTATTTTATGTTTCTGATTGAAGTTGAAGAGAGTTCCTTTTGACTTATATGGTTATTTAGATGTTAAAATATATAAAATTAGAAAATTTCAATTATTTTATTCCTTATTTCAAATTAAACCGGCAGACATATATTAATTAGACAAGTTTCGGAATTTAAAAAGGTCTGAAAAACATTCAATAAAGTTTGTCATTTAATTGTTTGGCCCTAAGAAGTTGTCGGAATTTCAATTCCCAACCGTGTTTAGTTCTTTTTTAAAATAAAATAAAGGACCGATATATAAAATGCATTACATAAATGTGATGCGAGAGTAAAAGTGTTTTTCTGCCGACGGTATCTTCATAGATACTCCTATCAGTAATACAAATACGTTCAGAAATAACACTTCTCTAGCAGTGTACCCTCGTGAATAGTCACTTTTTATCCTCGTGAATAGTAGTCTATTTTTGTGGTGATAGCCGTCCTTGACGGACCTAAATAGAGGTCCTTAATGAATCGCATTTTTAACGGTCCGAAATTTTCAATAGAGATCCTTAATGAATCGCATTTTTAAATGAAGGCCCTCGAATGGTTGGATTTTTAATTACAGTTCTTAATACCTGAGTTTTAATAGAAGCCCTTAAAATTTCTTAATTTAATTTTTTTTTTCTATTTGAAAATGTGTATGGGCTTTGAATTGTGAGTTTCAACCATCCAATATTTTAATACTTTTCAACAAATTTATTTTAGAAATACATATTTCTTAAAAAAAAATCGGTATAAAATTGTCTAGACCTCCAAATGATTTGTAGCATGGAATTATAGATCAACAAATTATAGATCTCTAAACGTCCAATTGGCAAATAATTTGTAGCATGGAAAATTAATAATTTAAAATCTACAAACTCATACACTTTAAGGCCTGCAAAATACATAGTTCGGTACATCGAGAACAAACAAATTAAAATAATTGCTTTTGGTAGTTCAATTTAAAAAAATTCTATCAAGTAATTCAAAAGCTCATAAAAATTCTATGGACCTTCAATTGATGAAATAATTGCATCATACAAAGGCAAGCAAAAATGCATAGTTTGCCATAAATAATTTTAAAGTCACAAACAACTTGGCGTTCCTAAATTTTTTTCATAGAGACTGCTACTGCAGTGTCAATGATTGGACTAGTGTCAAAGCAAGTGCATGCACAGCCTCCATCCAAAACAAGAAGAAAAACAAATTTAATTAAACCTTCCAAAACCATTTTGTAACACGTGTACCTCTATAATCAAAACGCGTTTGCTAATCTCTGTCCTCTGATTAATAGTTAGCCCATAATTGGGGTATTAATTACCGTATTTATTTCATGGTCCAGAGACCGAATTCTTTTAACTACTTTCGGAAATTGTGCGGTTACCTAATGAAGGTAATATTTGCCGAGGAAACTTCTACTGAATTAAATAAATAAAAAACTAATTGTCAAAAAAATATGTTAAGATCTTTTGTTTCGGAAATTAGACAATATTTTTAAAAATTTCAATATGCTCGTAGAAAAATGAATTATATAAAGAGGAGGAATTCAATTATATTATTTTATAGTAACACATCTTGACATCATATGTTTATAAGTTATTTTTGTGGTTTTAAAGTCCAAACAGTCGATCCGAACTATTCAACATGATATCCATATTAAAATGTGCTTGGAGCTCAAATTTTATATTTTTTAGAAATTGTTTACTACTTTTTTATAATTTTTGAAAATCGCTGTTTTCCGATAGCACATAATTGTCTGAAAACAACAATTTTGTATACATCTTAATAAATACTAAAAAATTTCAAAAAACGTAAAATTTAGTCTCCAAAAAATGTAAAATTCAGATCAATTCGGTCCCTACCTGCAATGCGCATGGTCCTTTAATATTTGTGCGGATGTAAATCATACGGTTCAGATATAAACTCAAATTTTGAGTTAACTCAGAAGAAGATATGAATTCCCTCTTGTGTCCCTTCTCCTTCGCTCTACATAGTGAGAAAAAGTTAAAACACAAAAAAAAAAAAACTCTAGGCCAAGGAGCGGAACTATAAAATTTCAATAGAGGTGGTTGAAATTAAAATGCATAATTGTGGTGAGTGAGATTTGAACTCAAGACCTCTCACCTAAAAAATAGAGTTTTTACCACTAGGCTACAACTAAACATTTGTTATTTATTGAGGGTGACTGAACTATATAAAAAGTTTAAAATGATAAAATTCAATTATTTCTATATGCATAATTAAAATTTTGAAATCATAGGAGTAGCTTAGTCATCTTTGCTTATGCCTTAGATTCGCCCCTGCCCACTGATGCTATGATCTCCTTCTCTCCGCCCTCCTTTTCCTCATTCCGTCCAATAAAATTATAATTTCATATTTATATTTTTTTTCTATTTGAAATTTAAGTATATAATTTGTATGTAATTATGTACAATTTGTAAAAAATAAGATGTAATTAAGTGTATTTTAGGATTTTGAGAATTTTAGCATATATGTTAGGTGTAATTGAGAAAGAGTATGAATGAAAGAGGAATGCATGCGAGTGTAATGAAAAAGTAGAATTGTTGTTATTTCTAATGGTATGTAGGAAACAAGTAATGTGGTTTTAATTTGTAAATTTTATTTCAAAATAAATATTTTGTTAATTTAAGATATTCATATTCTTTTAGATACAAAATTAAACATACGTTTCTTCATAGAAACGTGATTCATCATTACTATTTTGTGCTAATTCTGCAGTTCAATTTAAAAAAAATACTATAAATTTTATTTTGGATTCTAATATTAACATTATTCTAAATACATGTCATTGTATGAACTTAGTAAAATTTATTTATTACAATTAAAAAAAAAATAAGGTAAAAATTGTTATTAAAACTGGACTTAATTATATTTTATTAGAATTACAAATACTAAAATATTTCTCATATTTTATTGGTTTTTTTTCTTTTCCCTTCATCAAGTGGCCTAAAATTGCTATAATCTACATGAATATTTTAAAAATAAATTTAGGGGTGTCATGTGTACAGTTTAGATCGAATGAAGATATTTTCGTATTCATATCTATCTAAAATTAGTGTCATACATATGATATCCTTACTCCTGAAATTTTTATTTCTACCATAACTAAAAAAAAAAAAACCAAAATATTTCTGGGAGATTCGAAAACTACCCAGGCCGCAGGGGTATTGTGCGGCCTCAAAGACAGGGGGCCGCACAATGATTATGAGATGTTGGAAATTTACATGTCCAAGACCAAGCGGCAAGCAAGTCCAACCTATAATTTCTTGTTTTCTGTGTTTACTGTGCACTTACAAAAAAAAAAAAAAAAAATGGGGCCGCAGAGGCATTGTGCGGCCCCCTGACTGGGGCTGCATCGGCATTGTGCGGACCCCAGTGTTTGAGACCGCAGAATGTCAGAATGGCCTGGGTAAATATCAAATTCTGCAGAAACAAGAGTGTTTTGGTTTATAAAAAAATGCTAAAAATAAAAAATTTAGTCCTTACTCATCAGGTATTTATCTTATTGATCTCCTATCATTATCCGCGAAGGTTAACGAGTAATAAAAATAATGGATCTTTATAGCAATAAATAAATATATTACATAATATCATAATATAACAAACTATAATTACTGATTTCATATCTCACCTTAATTACTCATTAAATAAATTTACATAACATAACATGTTATATATAAATCAGTCTCTTCATTAATAATATATTATATAGTGAAACTAAGAAATAAAAAAATATTTAAATTTGTAGATTAGTTTATAAAGTAACGGATATAAAATAATTCTTATTTATTTTTATTGATAAATTAACAAATTTTTAGTATCCGTACACCTATAAAAATATTATACGAATAAAAAAGGTTGCAGTAACAACTGTGGGAGGGAAATTTTTTAGGGATCGACTAACAGTCCCCCCCATTCTGTCCCCTAAACGTCCTCCTGATTAACTGATGTGTAAAGTACGATGGGGACTACTAACTATATTAACTACTTGTACCGTTTATGATTGAAAAATTTACAACTGGCGCGTGTATGTATGGGTACTTATGCGTCCAAGTATTACCATATAATATATTAAGTATTCATACCTAAGACATCAAGTATTAAAAAAAAACTGGACATCAACTTTCTTTTCTTTCTAATTACACACTCATCTTTTACACGTTTTTAGAAGTAGGTTTTTTTTTTTTCCGTTTAATCTCGTCAATATTTCTGACAATCTGTGAGAAATTTTGCGAATCTAAAACTACGGACATCTTCTACGTAATTTTCTCTCTCAAATGAGATCTATGATGAAGTATTTTCGGGTTCTTCGTCGTTCAAGTATTCATACCTTGGTGTGCAAGTATTCATAACTTGTCAAGTATTCATCTCTAATATGTCAAGTATTATTCTCTAAAATGCCGAATATTCATACTTACTCAGTAAAGTGTGAATATTTATGTTATTAAGTATTTATGAGAAATCCACAGACGTGTCTTGGACATTAACTACCTGGGGGACAACAAACGTCGCTTGAAAGCGACAACGATAGGAACCACACGCAGAAAACCAAGTATTCATACTTACGCACTGTAAGTGTCAGCATTGTAATTGTTGTAAACGTTCATTTTTAAAATATCAAGTATTCATACTTACGCACTGAAGTGTGAATTTTTATGTTGTAAAATATTCCTGAAAAACCTCTGAATGTGCTTCGTGCATTGACTACTTGGGGGAACCACCACCGCACAATCACCAGTATGGTAGTTTTAGTAAAAATATTATTATCTAAAATATTAAGTATGCATACTTACGCATTGAAGTGTGAATTGTTATGGGGAAAATAAATTAAACCAGTAAATCAGTAATCTATTTTGTGCTTGAATGTATTGATAGGTACTGAAGAAAGTATTCATACTTATAATTGAAATGACATCAATTGCACCTTTAAATGAATGGGTCCTACTGTCAGATTTACCTTCTTCTCTTTTTCCCCTTTTCTCTGTCCCATTTTTTATCTATTCTAGATCTATTCTTCAGCCGATTTCATGCTGAATCTCAAATATGTTTTGAATTGGTTTTTTCTCGAAATGATTCAGCATTCTTTAGGTAAACCTGACCGAATTTTTGAGAAGAAAACGTGAATAAAACGGAAAATTCGCGAATAATTCGCGAATTGACAGTTTAATTCACGAATAATTCGCGAATTGACAGTTTAATTCGCGAATCACCGTATTAAACGAGGATTGATCCGCTGATGGCTTAGAAACGTTTAATTCGCGAATAATTCGCGAATTAAACGCGAATCTTGTTACTGTGCTCACCATTGACGGCCCTCGGATCGACTCCATTACTGTAGCTAGGGTTTCACATAAAACTTGCAACTGCACCTCCAACTGCTCTAACGGGCTTAATTTTATTCTCCATCCTAGATCCACTATTTTATTTTTGGAAGATTTCTAGAATTTTTGTTGTTTCCTGATCATTGGAATTTGTGTAAAATCACCTCTATTGCCTTTCCGAGAGACTGGATGAAAATGGAAGGGATGAAGACAAAATGGGAAAGAAGAAAGTGAATTTTCAGTTTCTAATTTGGTACGTACTTTGACCGTTAATTGGTATGATTTTGACTGTTAGAATCTGGGAGACGTTTAGGGGACTGAAGAGCGGGGGACAAAAGAATTACTCAATTTTTTATCCATAGAAATTATAAAATTCAGACATATGGAGATCGGATTCATAGAGTCCGATCCATTGATTTATTTTTTTTTAAACTGCGCAGAGGGAAAAAAATTATGGATCATGAACAGTAATTCTGATCTATAAAGTGATTGATTTTCTATGGCACAAAACCCTCTGTAACTATTGATTTTCTACATATACAGAGGGTTTTGTGCCGTAGAAAATCAATCTTTTTATGGATCGGAATCACTGTTCACGATCCATTCACTAATTGGTTGATTTTTTGCGGCACCAAATTCTTTGTATCCGTAGAAAATCAATAGTTACAGTGGGTTTTGTGTCGCAGAAAATCAATCCCTTTGTGAATCGGTATTCCGATCTGTAAATTTTTTTTTTCTTTTACAAATTCTCTGCAAAGTTAAAAAAAAAAAAATCAATTCAACTCAATGAGTACGATCTTACTGTATTTAACAGAAATGAGGAACTCTTTTTATTTTTTATTTCCGTTCGTCAGAATTTTATAATTTTTATGGATAAAAAATTTCGCTGTGGGAGCCACTTCTGTTTGACGCTAGTCCCGCGATTTTGGGGCTTCCAATATTCCACAAGAAGATATTTCTCATATTCCAGGTGCGCTTAACGCCTTAACCAGTTAACCTATCGCCCTGACGATACACTCACCTCAGCCGCCCTACACTGTAAGCGGTGACAGATCGAAAACCGCACATGCACAACCGACACGTGTCATTGAACCGGTCAGTTCCCGCGTTGGTACCGCACCACACTCCCGAATAATAATATCTCCAGCCGCCGTCTGGTTGCGATGTTTTTATAGACACAAACACCAACCGGATAAAGCTGCGGGACCTTTATTAAGTGAAACAGAGTAGAGAGGGTAGAGACTAGAGAGAGAGAGAGAGGTAGAGATGAAAGTGTTATGTAACGCGTGTGAGGCCGCGGAGGCGGTGGTGATGTGCTGTGCTGACGAGGCGGCGCTGTGCTTGGCTTGTGATGAGCAAGTTCATGCGGCCAATAAGCTCGCCGGGAAGCACCAAAGGATCTCCTTGATCTCTTCTTCAGGCAGTACTGCCAGTGGTAGTGGAGCCTCGTGTTCAGCTCCGAAGTGCGACATCTGTCAGGTAGCTCTCTCTCTGCGTGTGTATGTGTTATTAATCGTTAATTTTAGGATTGTTAATGCGGTATGAGTAATTGTTTCGAATTAATGTGGTTTTCCTATTTCTTACTTCAATTTTTCACTTTTTCTAGCCATACTATCTGTTTCTTCTGAAAATATTCCTTCAATTTGGAACTATTCCTTTGTTGGAGTAACTAATTTGAAAATAAGATGAGAAATACAAAAGAAGGATTGTACCTTTCAGGCCAACTGATTTTGGTTGGAAGGAAATTTGATCTGTATTTGAGATTTGAATTTGGGTTACAAATTGACAGATTCATCAAATTCTTTAATTTGTCCAATTGATCTCTTATCTTCTGATTTCAGGAGGGTTCTGGATATTTCTTCTGCCTCGAAGATCGTGCGCTTCTTTGCCGAAATTGTGACATTTCCATACACTCAGCAAACCCGTATGTCTCGTCTCATCAGAGATTTCTGCTAACAGGAGTTCAAGTTGGACTTGAGGCATCTGACAATGCAGCCCCATCCACCACCGCCAGTCAACCAAATGGGAATTCCAATACCGCACCCAATAAACCCATAGAAAGACCGCTAGCTGTACCACCTCCAACTAAATCATTTGAGAGAAGCACTTCTATGGCGGGTAAGGTAACCTGGGATGGGAGCTTGGCTACCATGACTGGGATGGCAGCTAGAACTAGTTCTTTGCCCGAGTGGCCTGCGTTTGATGAGCAACAATTCAGCAATAAAAGGAGTGGTAATGTAGGGGTTAATTCGAATCAAGTAGGTGGAGATGGAACTAGTATGGCATCTAAGACCGCAACATCTGGCAGCATCTATAATGGTACCTTGCCAGATTGGCCGCTGGATGAATTCTTTGGATTCAGTGAATTCAATGGAGCATGGGGGTTTCCTGAACATGGTTCCTCAAAGGTTTGTGTTCTTCTGGACCTTGGCATTTCCATATTTACCAACCAATATTCTGTATTTTTTTTCCATGTATGACCCATGCATTTATTCTTTTCATTTTCTTAAGACATTCCGTATTGGATTGGTTTTGGTGATTATTAGTTCGGGTCAGACTTTGGGTTTTTGAATGATACTGGTCCTTCGTTTCATTTCCTGGGACAGTTTGAATTCTGATTCAGGTCATTTGCTATCTCTTTCCTTATGGCAAAGACTAGCTCGCATAACTCTGAATCTTAAACTTTACCCTCATTTGGAGTTTTTGTGCTTGCAAGTTGTGTTACTACATTCAGTCAAGATCGGCTCTCTGAGTATAGAGCTAATTCAGGTCTAGGTTGACTATATTTGGGTACTATCCAGTCCTCCTTGGATCTGATTGCAGCCTGCTCAGGTTTGGGGATTTTAGCATTTTAGCATTTATATATGCATGGCTGCATAATGAACTAACATCTCAAATGTTCCTCTCTTTTGGTTTTATTTTCTACAGGCTGATAGTGGGAAATTAGGAAGCTCAGAGAGCTCATCCCTGTACCGATCAAATGACGAGGAAATGGAAGCAATGGGGAGACTAGGACAAGTTCCAGAGATATCATCATGGACAGTTCCAGAGATGCCATCCCCACCTACTGCCTCTGGGCTCCACTGGCAGGGAAATCTACATCATGTTCCTGATATCTTATCTGATTCACCTCAAAATCATTTCACCACCTCTGCTAGATTGAAGAGCTGCAGGAGACGTTACTGAGGCAATATCCCACATACTCAAGTGGATGATGACTTGTCTCTCTTTGGTATGTTCTTATGCAGGATACACCCCAACTTTTCTGATTTTGCAAATCATGTTGTAAGAAGCCTTCATAAGTTTTGTTGACAATTTTGAGTAGACCTAATTTGGTTTGAATGTGACTAAAGCAAAGCCATGAATATTTTTAGGTTGGTGTCCTGCACTTGACAAGACCAATATTTTGATCTTGCACATTATATTGGTAACACTGGTATAAATGTTCTTTAGTTGAGCTGATAGGGGGGAATAAAAATGGGAGGCAGGGGCAATCTAGTCAAGTTTTCTATAATGGACCTTGGCATCGCACATGTTACGTGTTGTTTGGTGCAAGTTTTTTAGTATGTGAGCTTTTGATAATGGTTGACGTTTGGTGCAAGTTTAGAGTATGTGAGCCTTTGATAATGGCCCAAACACAACAGCAAAAGTTATAGGAAACGATTAACTAGTAACTACCCTTGTATACTTTGATTTCTTAGTTGTGCAGCAATATGCAATGAGACATTGTTATTCTTGGTGTGCTGTAGTCAGCTATTGTGTACCATTCTTAAAATAGTTGTATCGAATATTGCTGATTAGACCACGAGGGCACGAGTTATATACATAGAGAATATTATTGTAATAATTGTTGTTATTTCAGGCTTATAAAGAGATTTGCAGGCTTCACTTGTTGAAATTTTCAGTTTAAAAATCTTTATAGATTGCTGAGTGGATGATAATATACATGCAAATGTGGAGTAGAGATAGAGAGAGAAAAATGAGAACTGGGGATGGCAATAGGAATCTGCAGCTGAACATTTTGTTGTTGCTGTTTAATTAGTTTTTCTTTTATTATTCTTTTTTGAAAGTGCTTTCTAGCACGGTCGTTTGTATTATGAGCTTCGCAAAGATGTAATAGTTGGGAGCAACTTGGGTCTGATGCTCATCGGACCTAGTTTGAGTCCGATGGGCAGCGATACCTTTTGATTTCATCAGAGAACTGATTAAATGAATCGTGTACTAACGGATCTGTGGAAAATGAATTTAATTTATCCAAAATTCTGAACCCGCTAACCGATTAAACTCACACCGATCTTCCGACTTTTCGTCTCCTCTCGCTGCATCGTTGCCTGCTCACTCTCGCACGCGCAAGTTCGCCGCCTCTCGCGCGCTACCACCTAGTTCATGCCTTATCGCTTCTCTCTATTATTTCTCTCTCATTTTCTCGCAATGGGGAAGAAAGAGCTGGTGTCGACAGCACCACGGTGTGGAGACGACGACGAATCGAAAATAGTCAAGGACGCAAAGATGAAGCTCATGAGGCAACCTAGATCCGACGCTAGCATGGAAATGACGATTTTAGGGTTTTTTTTCAAGGGTAAGCTCATGGAACAAGTTATTATTCAGCTCATAGAAAAAACAAATTTTCTAATAGTGTATTGATGTGTAACATATTTGATCTAAATAAACAGAATCTCGCAGAAAAAAAAAAGGACAAAAATCTATTTTCTAGTAAAGAAGGCAAATATACTTTACTCTGAATATTTATTATTTAATTTTCTCAATCTACGAAGCATTTCAACAAACACCATGTAGGCATGCATACGCGGTAATACCGTCCATCCACAAGCTTTAATCTTACCAAAATTTCTCAGCACTAGACCTAATATATTCCATCAGAATGAACTGGACAGCAACTCCAAGTGACCGGGCCTTGCTATATACACCACAATACCACATCAAACAGCATCTCAACAAACATCTACTAGACATGCCGAAAAGAATCTCTATCCACTACAATTCTACAAACTAACCATATAAGAACCAAACACATCACTTAAGGACCAAGCACTACCGAGGGGGATCCCGCTCACCGGGATCTAGTTGGAGATTGACCCCGTGGAAGCGCAAGGCATTGAAAATAGCCCAAACCTTGCTCTCGTTCTTGAACCCTTTCTTCTCAATCTCCTTGGAAGGATTGGCATAGATAGGCTCCCGGTGGAGGCCGTCGACCTTGAGTCGCACGGCAAGCACTTCTCCTACAGCTGCAGCGGCCTTGACGTTGCACGCGCGACCACAGTCCATCCCGTCCTTGAGAGACTTCTCAACGGAGGAGGCGCTCACTGCCGGTCGACCACGTTGGCAGTGATGTGCTTGAGGGAGATGAAGAGCCCCAGCACGTAGCGCTTTGTGATTGGCAGAGGCGGCAGCAGCCTATTCATTTTCATACTAATTAAAAAATTGAATGAAAATGAATGAATAAAATTGGAACGATACAGAGAAATTAACATGGCCCCTGCACAAATAGTGGAACATTTACTCTATATTTCAGCAAGCTTTGAGCTGTAGATTGGCATAAATGCACTTGTAGTTGACAATTTACCATGTTGAAGAGGACACATGTACCATTATTTCAATTTTGTTTTTTTGTCATATTTGAACTTAAATGGTGCGGCTTACATGGTAACTTGTTCCTGGCAATACATGAGGCTTCACTGTTAACCATATATAAGTATACTAAAGTCTTGGAGATTAAAATAATGATAAAGAAAACAAGAATCATTTTCAAAGCTTCCTCCAAAAATTATAGAGCACCTTTTTCTTTTGTAAATGCTGAGAAATTGGTCTTCTTAAATTTGTTTTGCAGTTGCAAGGAACATTATGTTGTTTTCTTTGAAGTTTCTCTTCTTGAAGTCATAATACAATTATGAACTTCTAACATAACGTAGTATATGAGGAACTGAGTAACAATTTCCCATAAAACAAGCTAAATATAGAGATATCTAGCGAGTTATAATTGATACTAACCATTTGAGATGCTTATCCTCTACAAGATCTACACTTCGTCCTTTTTTTCTGAGAGAAGAAGCAATACTTGATGCAGTGCCATCTAACACTTCATCTAATGGGAACACTATGTCATCTACCTTATGTGATAGGCAATAGCGCCTTCTCCTTTAGCAACTGTCATACAAACACACATAATACCAGCTGTGAACACAAGACGAACTGATACAATTTAATAAATTTTATTAAAGGGGCTACTTTGCTCAAATGAAGCAATTGTTGTACCAATCAGTTTGCTTCTCTCTCTGCTGGGTGATGTAAAGAGCCATTACAGGTAACAATATGGATCAACCTATATTGTTTTTACTATTGAAAATTTGGCTAAACTTCATGCCAACACATCAATTAATCGGTATCTTAGGCATACGACCAAATTAGGACATATCAGGAAAAAAAACCTTAAAAATATTAAAATAAGACAGTGATCTAACTGAACATAATCTGGACCAAGACCTATCACAATAACATAATCCAGCCTTTACTATTAATCACCCCCCCCCCCTACTATTAATCGGTTCCTTAAGCCTTTACTATTAATCTGTTCCTTAAGCCTCCTTAAGACTTATTCCTAGTGTGGATAAAGAGGTGTTGCCGAACAGCCCCTAAAAGTTCAAAATTCTATTCTTTGGTCCTCATCATCATATTTTTCATTCAAAAAAGAGATGAAAATTATAATTTTTAGTCAACAATGTTGTCAAAAACTTAAAATAAATGATTTTAAGGTTCATCTTCCAATAGAATGCTGGTTACATTTCATTACATCCTTTGCCTGATAGATGAACCATTTTGACAGAACAATGATCGCAGCGACCAAAAAATGCAGTAAAATGATTTTAGTAGGGCATAAGTTTGAATCTTCAAGGCACAGATATGAACTCAACTCAGTGATAATTTAGAGCATTTGTGTACTTTAGTACTCTGAAGGCTGCTTCAACTTCACATACAAATATAAGAAATGAAGGAAGTACCTGCTGAGTTATCTCTTCACCAGCTTTTCTTATAAAGAGTGCCTCTGATTCAAGCACTGGGAAATCAACCTCCTCAAAGGACAGAATCCGAGAAACCTTAGCTTAGGAGAATAACCAACAACAAAACCACAGAGGCATAAGAACAAACACCTTGGGTGCAACCCCAACAATCTCAAAAATTACCAATGTTACGTCACAGAAATACCTCTCTGAAGTTTTGAAAGAGCCAACTGCGTAGTCTCATGTCATCAGGTGGGAAGTCCCTTGTGCCACGTGGCGGATTGACGTCAATCAGTGACGAACCCTTTCCCACAGGCCCATCAGCCTCCACGATAAAAAGAAATAAGCATTATTATAGTTCCTGAAATTGAAATCATCAATGATATGTAGAAGAAAGAGATGAGGAGTATGGGTTGAAAGTGGTACCTTGAGTAAGTGTAGGTGAGGACGAACTGGGAAGGACGCGGAGAGAGGAGGGACAGAAATGGAGAGATGGAGCATAAGAGAGGAATGGAGAAGAAGAGGACTTTAGAGCGATAGAGCAGAGGCGAGGTCGGACGAGGAGTTGACGGATAGTGGTCACGGCGGACATTTTTGGTTGTTGATTGAATGGCAATGGCGATAATAGAGGCCCGGCTTCAACTTCAGAGACCGGAAGAAGTAGTTATTAGAAATTATCTCCAGTTGCGTAAAATGGAGAGATTATTCCCTGTGAACTACGGGAACAGCTTGGGTCCGATGGGTTTAAGGACTGTCCGATCCACTTCAAAATTCGTGCGCACAAATTTAAAGCAGACTCCAAAGTTCCGAGTGAGAATCTTAAAGCAGATCAGACGGTCATTGAGTCCGATGGGCGCGAATCTTAAAAGATTGGTACGTACTCGACTAATTAAGCTAAAATATCAAGTCAGCGAATTATAATATCAGGGCATATAACGATGTCAGAAATAAGGAACCAATTTGGGTCCAATGTCCATCGGACTCAGAGTGAGTTTGATGGGTTCCATGACCGTCCGATCTGTTTTAAGATTAGTGCTCGCAACTTTCGTGTCTGCTTTAAGATTTGCGTTCCAACTTTTGTATCTGCTTTAAAATTTGTGCGCACAAATCTTAAAGTAAATCGGACGGTCCCTAAACCAATCTTACACAAATTTGAGTCCGATGGGCATCGGACCCAAGCTGTTCTCCAGAAATAAATGTCCATCTGTTGCTCCGATCCAAGCCAGGTTCCCTATTGGCCGAAATTTTTATTTACAACATAATTTAAACAAAAATAAACCAAAAGATTTCTTTTTCTCATGAATTCGATTTCTACCCACGCTACTTTGGCATTCGGCGGCCTTAAACACTAGAGTCCGCACAACACCAGTCAATGCATTATCAAAGCAAATGCACAAATTTCAAAAAACACTAAAATCAAAAAAAAAAAAGGGGCCGCAAGGGCATTGAGCGGTCTCCTGGGGCCCGCAGTGGCATTGTGTAGACCCCAGTCTTTGGAGCCGCAGCGGTATTGTGCGGACTCCAGTATTTGAGACCACAAAATGCTTGATCGGCCTGGATAAATTTGAATTTCCCAAAACCGAAGTATTTTGGTTTATTTTTGTTTTTTTGGTTATGGTATAAATAAAAATTTCGGCCCGGTTGGCACCTATAGTCTAAATATCATTGCATATAGCAAGTGAGGGCGACAGGCGATATACAGGCGATATATGAGATCATTGCATATAGTTTACATATCATTTGATTTATCCCATCAACAAATATGAAATGTGAATTATGGTAAATTAATTAGTTTCATATTATTTAACTAATAATCAATTTTACATCAAATATATATTATTATTTTTCACGTATATGTACATAAATTACATTTCAATTATTAGATTTTAAAATTATAAATTATTTTTAAATGTTTGTCAGAATCTGTTGTAAAAAAATAATTCCAACACACAATAAAAATATAGTTCCGTATATACTCAGGCTTCTCATTTGACCAGCATATATAGAGTTTACCACGTAATTTCAAAAAAGCAGCTATCAAAAGGATCTTTTTTACATTGAAATGGGTACTTAAAGTCTTAATTCCCACAAGGAAATGTTGAATATATGACCTAAGTAACAGGAAATTAATTAAGAACTGTATAATGATGCAACTTTCTTACAAATATTACCCACACATTAATTAATTGCATGTTACAAGTAATTAATAAGGTAAAGAACAAGCAAATTAACCTTATTAAATCTGAAAACCTTAATTATTCTACACTCCAAATAATACAATATTTAAGCACTGAATAATAAAATAATGCAAAATACTCGATCTCAACGCTTCATCTTCTAGTAGTATTTAGTAATGCAAACCTCCCTGTCTCTGTGTTCCCTGAAAACTATTTTTTCTTCTCTCTCCGTGGCCATGGCTGTCTTCATGTGCTGAAACAACGAGAGCAGAGTTTCACTGTTTTAGTCTGATACTCTTTTAGATAGCACTAGAATTTTTTTTACAGAATCACAATATTGTAATTAAAGATAAGAAAACAGCCACATCAAGTGATGTGTTGGCACAATAACAAAGAACTGGTAAATTAAGACAAGTGACGTATTTAATCTTACAAAAAGTAAGATGCTTAACGGCCGAGTAACAAGTGACATATATATTTTGTCTCCAATTATATTAAACATTCCACATGTTGAGGAAGTACATGAGATATTTTTAATATCATTAAGTGATAAATATGCATCAGGTGACAAAATGAATATGTGTCATGATTGGAGACAAAATATGTCACTTGTTACACTTATATATAAAAATGAGTAGGGTTAAAATAGTATTATTGGTTTTGTGCTCCAATCATGCTCCACATTCTTCTTTCTATTTTCAAAACCGAACAGTCGATCAGAAACATTCACCATGACCTTTGTATTAAAATGTGTTTGGAGACCAAATTTTATTTTACTAATTTTTTAGATAGGTACAAAATCACTGTTTTTCAAAGATTCTGGATCATCCAAAACAGTGATTTTGTACCTATCTAAAAAAATAGTAAAATAGTTTCAAAAAATATAAAATTGTGTCTCCAAGCACATTTTAATATGGAGATCATATTGAGCGGTTCAGATTGATTGTTCGAACTTTGAAAACGGAGAAAAAGACATGAAGCATGATTGAAACACAAAACCAATTGTGCATTTTAACCCTACTCATAAAAAATTATTGCTCAACTTGTTAGAAAAATATGATATCCTTGTTAGACTTATTGCTCAACTTGTTGGACTTATATATAAAAAATATGTCACATGTTAGAATTAGTGCTCAACTTATATATAAAAAATTTGATATCCTTTAACCAATATTTAACACATCATTTGTCAGATCATATATACAATACAATTATATTATATATATGTATAGATTCTTTTACTGACATGTGAAGTTTTCCTCACTTTGAGAGCATTTTAGAGAGCAAGGATCGGTATTATCATATCATCACCCATAAATGTAATTATAAGATAATTGTTTTATTTGGTGGTTCTGAGGGATTCAATTCATATAAATCAGGCTTTTAAAATATAACTACTTTTTTGCTTCATATATAATAAAAAGAAGATAGAGATGATATAGTTACTAGGTAAGATGTGTTGTATGTGTTGTCGACGTATGCATGCTTTCTCGTCTCCTTTAGAATCCAATTGCAGGGTTTTTGCGGGTTTTTTGCGATCTCTGCGTTTACAATCAATTCAGCAGTTCCCTTATCGTAATTGACACTTCTTGTTTCTCTATCACCTAATGATATTTTCACAATTCAACCATATAATCAATATATACATAATATAATACTTGCAGAAAGCATTCAAGAAAAAGAAGCTAAGTATCAGAAATTTCATTGGAACTAATTAAAGAAAGGTAATTTTTAATTTTGGCCACACTAAAAGTCTAGAATATAACTATATATATATATATATATATATATATATCAAATATAATAAAACACACGTAGTGTTTATTAACATAGAGCATAACTGCATAAGCATAAATGCATAATCAAATTGGAGGAAGAGAGAGAGACCATCAAAAGTCACAATAGCGCGGCGAATTTGGGCTGGACAGCCTTTGCATGGGCACCGGTTTTCAAATTTCAAAAATAGTATCTCGGAATCATCTGAGCACATCGACTGTTAAAAGAAATAAACATACAAGATAATTAGCACCTTGAAAACAAACTGCATGTCAGAAAGAAAACAAAAGAAAGCATGCATGTACGTAGGTCCACGTAGGACATGCATGCAGGCGCCTTATGATGCAGGAGCACCTGAATCAGAAACTTAATTTCAGCAAGCAAATCAGCAAATATTTACTTACTCTAGTCTTATGGTAATATTTTCAATTTAGATTTTTATTTCCTAAATTTAGCCTTTGGCTGTACTGTCTAATTTCTGGTTAAGTATTTTGCATTATTTCTATTATATGTTACCAAAATGAGTAACTTTCCTAATTTTTTTCTGCATTGAGTAGTAGTTATATTGCCCGGCTTGTGGGTGAAAAAAAGACAATTTTTGCTGGAAAATATTTATGTTATATAAAAATTAAGGAGAGATGTTTCTCCCCTTTGTTTTTGGTGTTCTCTGAATTTTAATCTCTGAAGATTATTGGTATCGCATGCCTATAGAACAATCATCAGTTCTACGCGGCGTCAGTTGGTATCAGAGCCGAAATCCTTCGTCTTGGTGTTGTTTCATCAGTTTTAATGGCTGGTGGACGTGGTGGTCGTGGTGGTCGCCGTGGACAGGGTCCGATGGAGGAAGCCCCATACCGTGATCGCAGCATCGAAGACGCTGTGTTGATTGAGGATCTGCAGGGACAAATTGCAGAGCTAACCCAACGCCTAGCGGCACAAGATCGAAACCGTCCTGAGGCGGAAGATCGCGAAACTGATTCAGATTCAACATTCGACAATCCGTTCCAAAACCGTGGTGCTGTCCCAGTGCAACGTGGTTGGGGAAGCCGTCAAGGAGACTTTGGTTTCAAGATGGAATTGCCTGATTTTTCTGGTACGTTGCAGGCTGATGGTTTTATTGATTGGTTGAATGAAGTTGAACGAGTCTTTGATTACAAAGAAGTCCCAGATCGTGTCAAGGTTAAGCTGGTTGCCATCAAACTCAAAGGCAGAGCATCTGCATGGTGGGAGCAGCAAAAGCGTTCGCGTGAAAAGCAAGGCAAGGCCAAGATAACTGATTGGGAGAAGATGAAGAAGAAACTGAAAGGACACTTCCTCCCTTTTAGCTACACTCAGTCCTTGTTCCAATGACTTCATTCGTTGAGACAGGGTACAAAATCAGTAGACGAGTACACAGAGTTCTATCAATTGGTGGCCCGAAATGATTTATCCGAGTCAGAGGAACAGTTGATGGCGCAATATTTGGGGGGTTTACGACAGCCCCTACAGGAAGCCCTCAGCCTCCACACGTTATGGACTGTTTCTGAGGCGTATCAGCGTGCACTCGCTGTGGAGAAGCAGCAGAAGAGACGAGTTATGACCGGTAGTGACCAGCAACAGTCTAGCCGGCCTGTTCGGCCACAAGAGAGCCGTTCTAGCCAACCATCTCTACAAGGTAAACAAAACTCTAGAGTTAAATGCTATCGATGTGGTCAAGAAGGTCACATAGCAACCAACTGTTGGAAACACACCAACAACAAGGGCAAAAACCTCTTGATTGGGGATGATATGCTGGATGAGACTGAGGAAGTGGGAGAACCTATATTTGATGAGTATGATGATGGAGATGATGTATTGTATGGTGATGGGCAAGAGACTCTAGTCATTCGCAAAAGTCTACTAACCCCTAAGACTGTCTCTGAGGACGAATGGTTAAGGAATAATATTTTCCACACCACTTGTACAGTTGCAGATAAGGTCTGCAAGATGATTATTGATAGCGACAGTTGCAAAAACGTGGTGTCTGAAGAAGCGGTCCAAAAGCTGCAGTTGAAGACAGACAACCATCCCAAACCTTACAAATTATCTTGGTTGAGTAAGGGTACTGAAATTAAGGTGGATAAGAGATGTTTGGTCTCATTTTCGGTTGGTAAAAAATATTTTGACAATGCATGGTGTGATGTAGTGTCCATGGATGCTTGTCATCTATTGTTAGGCCGCCCATGGCAGTATGATAGGGGTGTCGTTCATGATGGACGGAAGAACACTTACTCCCTTAGCATCAAGGGGAAGAAGATTGTGTTAGCGCCTCGCCGGGAAGAACCAACTTCAAGTTCAGTATCGAGAAATAGTAATTTTCTGTCCCTATCTAATTTTCTGGTTGAGATGAAGCGAGAAGATGTAGTTTATGCGCTGCTGCCCCATGAAAACAGTGCAAAAAATTTCAGTTCTGAAATTCCGGCAGAGGTACAACAACTACTCGATGAATTCTCTGACCTGATGCCCGATGATCTCCCTCCTGGGTTGCCACCTATGCGAGACATTCAGTACCAAATAGACCTTATCCCAGGGTCGAATTTGCCGAACCGACTAGCATACCGTCTCAGTCCTAAAGAATCAGAAGAGTTGCAACGACAAGTGGTGGAGTTGTTGGAGCGAGGTTACATCCGTGAGAGTATGAGCCCTTGTGCGGTTCCTGTCTTGTTGGTACCGAAGAAAGATGGGTCATGGCGCATGTGTGTAGACAGCAGAGCCATTAACCGAATTACTGTGAAATATCGGTTTCCAATTCCTCGCCTGGATGACATGTTAGACCAGCTGTCTAGGTCTAAGGTTTTCTCCAAAATTGACCTTAAGAGCGGATACCACCAGATCCGAATCAGGCCTGGAGATGAGTGGAAGACAGCATTCAAGACGCAACACGGATTATATGAGTGGTTTGTGATGCCTTTTGGGCTGTCCAATGCGCCCAGTACTTTTATGAGGTTTATGTACCAGGTTTTGCGCCCTTTCATGGGAAACTTTGTTGTTGTCTACTTCGACGACATCCTCATTTTTAGTAAGACAACAATGGCGCATTTTGATCACCTTCGTGCTGTTTTTGAAAAGCTGAGATCAGAGTGTTTGTTTGTTAATCAAAGGAAGTGTTCGTTCTTCACAACTTCTGTCACATTCCTTGGGTTTGTGGTATCCACGGATGGCGTTCATGCTGATCCGTCCAAGGTGAATGCAATCATGGAGTGGCCCAGGCCGAAGACCCTACATGATGTTCGGAGCTTCCATGGCTTGGCATCTTTTTATCGTCGGTTCATTCAGAATTTTAGCACTGTGATTGCTCCTATCACCGAGTGCCTCAAGGGCAGGGATTTCAAGTGGTCCGATGAAGCAAATGCAAGCTTCCAACTAGTCAAAAAAAAATGACAGAGGCACCAGTTTTGGCACTTCCCGACTTTGAGAAGGTATTTGAATTAAACTGTGATGCATCGGGAGTTGGTATTGGTGGTGTTCTAAGCCAAGAGGGACGTCCGGTAGCATTTTTTAGTGAGAAGCTATCCGGATCAAAGAAAAATTACTCCACCTATGATCTAGAGTTCTATGCTATTGTGCAGTCCCTAAAGCATTGGCGTCACTATTTGGTGCAGCGAGAGTTTATTCTCTTCACTGACCATGAGGCCTTGAAGTACATTAACAACCAACACAAACTAAACAGGCGACATGCCAAATGGGTGGCATATTTGCAGGAGTTCACGTTTACACTAAGGCACCAACCAGGGAGTCAAAACCGTGTGGCTGATGCTTTGAGTCGTCGCACAACACTTCTGACCACTTTGAGCACCCGAATCATTGGGTTTGAGGCATTCCCTGACATGTATCCAGCTGATCCTTCATTTGGAGAAATATTTCAGCATGTCACTGATGGTAAGCGACATGATTTTGTAATCCATAATGGCTACTTGTTTCGTGGGTTTCAACTTTGTATTCCAGATTGTTCATTGAGGCAGCAAATACTTGCTGAATTACATGGTGAAGGTCACTTTGGGAGAGACAAGACTTTGGCTTTATTATCTTATTATTATTATTGGCCCAAGTTGACCAGCGATGTATCCAAGTATGTTAAAGGTTGCTATGTGTGCCAGCGGTCTAAATGAGCCCTCACTAATGCGGGCCTCTATACTCCTTTACCTGTTCCTGAAGGTCCTTGGCGTGATGTCAGCATGGACTTTGTGCTAGGGTTACCTCGCACCCAACGAGCTGCGGACTCCCTTCTGGTGGTGGTTAATCAGTTTTCAAAGATGGCGCATTTTATAGCATGTAGAAAGACGATGGATGCGGCCCGAATAACACACCTCTATTTCAAGGAGATTGTGCGTTTGCATGGTGTTCCTCAATTAGTTACATCCGATCGTGACACAAAATTTGTTAGTAATTTCTGGAGGAGTTTATGGGGAAAGTTGGGAACACAACTGAATTTCAGCAGTGCCTATCATCCACAGTCGGATGGGCAAACTGAAGTGGTGAACCGGAGTTTGGGCAACCTTTTACGGTGTTTAGCAGGGACAAAGCCCAAGCAGTGGGATTTGGCATTACCTCAAGCTGAATTTGCGTTCAATCGATCGAAGAACAGAACCACAGGGTTGAGTCCATTCGAGATTGTTTATGGTCAAAATCCATCAGGGGTGCTGGATTTAGCTCCTATTCCGCGAGTCGGTCGACTGAACCCGAAAGTAGATGAGATGACAAAGCATCTTCAGAGCATACATGAGGAGGTGAAACTGACCATTCAGCAGAACAATGCTGAGTACAAGACACGGGCAGACCTTCATAGTCGTCAGGTACTGTTCGAGGTTGGTGATTTGGTGTGGGCAGTGTTGACTCGTGACCGTTTTCCTGCTGGGGGTTATAACAAACTCAAGGAGCGGAAGATTGGACCTTGCGAGATACTACAAAAGATCAATGATAATGCCTACAGGTTGCGTCTTCCAAGTCATTTGAACACTTCTGACGTGTTTAATGTGAAGCACCTGAGCCGTTGCTTTGGAGAGCCCGTTGAAACTGATGCGAACTCGAGGGCGAGTTCTTCTCCAGCCGGAGCGACTGATGCAGGAGCACCTGAATCAGAAATTTAATTTCAGCAAGCAAATCAGCAAATATTTACTTACTTTAGTCTTATGGTAATATTTTCAATTTAGATTTTTATTTCCTAAATTTAGCCTTTGGCTGTACTGTCTAATTTCTGGTTAAGTATTTTGCATTATTTCTATTATATGTTACCAAAATGAGTAACTTTCCTAATTTTTTTCTGCATTGAGTAGTAGTTATATTGCCCGGCTTGTGGGTGAAAAAAAGACAATTTTTGCTGGAAAATATTTATGTTATATAAAAATTAAGGAGAGACGTTTCTCCCCTTTGTTTTTGGTGTTCTCCGAATTTTAACCTCTGAAGATTATTGGTATCGCACGCCTATAGAACAATCATCAGTTCAACGCGGCGTCACCTTACCATTGAAGAAATTATATTTTTAATGAACAGGCCTCTCTGTAATATTCTTTACTTGATAAAAGAGTAGTGGTTGGTACTGGTACAGAGTTAGGTTGGAGAGAATGGGGGTATAAATAGCCCATAAAAGAAAGTATCCGTATACATATATACAGTACATGCCTGCTGTGTAGATTCCTGGAAATTCCAACATTATATAGGAAACATTGAACTCTGAGCTCAAAATCCAAATTAAATTAATAATAATATTTCGTTCATGCTTTAGCCAATCTTCTAGAATTGGATATTTTTTTAAAAACTAAATATTTTACTTCAAATATTTTTTATCCTTACTATATATATATTGTATTGATAATTCTATATATTTGGCTAAATATTTTCTCTAGATATTTTAAAAGAATTAATAATTTATTTGGTTCTAGATTTTTCACAAGTATAAATATGGGATTTTGACTGTCCGTTTGATATTAAAAGATAAAGTTCCTCTTCATATGAGTAGTAGTTGGTATATCGTTGTAATCTTTGTTATGTCAATTACATGTACACTGTACTATATAGAGAATTATTACAATTTACCATCTTCTCTTCTACGCTAACAGATCATTGTTTTGATAACTAATCTTGTAATTAACCAATTCTATAATTCTCATCAGCCTGGGCTTGTGTTTTTCCGTCCAGTAGAAGTTAGACAGGACATCTCCAGTGTAATCGGATTATATTAGTATGAAGTTTGCCAATTTGATTTTCAAGAGAGAACCGAATTTCATGGAATAATTCTTCCATTTCTTTGACATACTTCTTTTCAATTAGCCAAAGATTTTGTGCAACTAAGTATATAACATTATAACAGAGTAAAAAATGGCAAACAATTAAGTCAACATATATAAATGTAGAAGCTTTTACTAATAACGTTGAATTTATAATTGACATGCAAAAACATTTGCAAATATTGATGAACAAAAGGATATTGTGTGTTCCAATGTACGTAGTTACATGTTCTAGATTTATCTAATAAATTTGCAAGTTAGTACTATTTACAAAATGGTAAGTGTCAAACTGAGATGTGAAGTGGAGGAGCTACCTATTCTTTTGAAAGGTTTTGGATTTATATCATATATATAAAGTTGTGATTTCTATTTAGAGTAACCAATATATAAACAAAATTAATGGTGTGTGTCATTAGTAGTTATAGTTATGAAAACTTAGTGTAATAATATAATGAGCTTATAATATCGTTGCATATGTTATCAGCCTTATTGTAACAAATGTCAATATAGTAATAAAAACCAATGCTAGTTTATAATATATGTTTTTTTTTATCTCAAAAACATTAAATAAGTTCACAATAGATGTCATTAATAATCAACACTAAACAGGAACACAATTGGGGGTTTACAAACTATCATTATTATTTTAGAATGAAAAATCCTCTCTCGCCAGCCTTGCTACTTCCCAAACTCGCCGCTCTGTGCATCACGTAGCACTTCTAAAGCCAATTTCTGTCCATCAAATAGAAATTATTAGTGTGCTAATGTGTGTTCGAAATATTTGAAGGAATCACTGTTGGGATCGATAGAGGAAGAAAGGGTCCATCTTATTTTTAATCTAAGTAAAACCTTCAGTATTTCAAAGCAAGAATTAATGTATAGTTTGGAAGTACGATTTTTGTTTTTTACCGCGTTGGACGTATTATGACAGGACGAGTATTACCAACTTAAATTAAAATTAATCATGAGCTATATCATATATGTTTAATTGAATAATTTGTGAACTGAAGGTTTTCATTGTGAAGTCAGCATACGTGAGTACGAAAGATGAACCAAGAATTCAATCTGAAGTTCATAGAATTTGGAAGATAAAAGTACCACCAAGACTGAAGGTTTTCATGTGGCTGGTATTCCACAATAAAACTCTAACTGCTGATAACTTGGTTAAGAGAGGATGGAATTTGCCAGTATGTGCTTCTTATGCAGAGCAGCAGGGGAGAATGTAAAACACTTGTTCTCAGAATGTTCCTTCACACTTCAATTATATCAGTCATTAAATGTTGTTTTTCATCTGCCTAACTGGGATTGGAAGATGGCTTTTAATCAGAAGGAAGCACAAAAATGGATACTGGGGAAATTAAGAGGCAGACAGTAAGACCAAACAAATCCTGGTGATTGCGATGTTTCTCTCTTGGAGGGAAAGATGTTCTAGAATTTTCACAGAAAAAAACAAGCCAATCAACAGCTTGATTCAGGAGGTACAGGATATGTGGAGCTTCATGAATCCAGGCAAGAAGTAACTGACACAGGGCAGTGCCAGTAGAAGAGTTTTAATTTTTATTCTTGTTCCTGTTTACTGTTTTTCAAAGTTTTTCTGTTTTCAAAAGTTAGTTCAATCATATTGAACTTCTATGTAATCCTCTAAATTAGGTTTCATTTCGAAACCTAAAACTCTTTTTCTTTTTCAAACATAAATAAAGCAAATATGGACTTTGATCCTTATTTTTCATCAAAAAAAAAAAAAAAATTGTGAACTGAAATATATAAACCAACTAGGACTCTATCCCTATTTCAATGCATGTACTCTTTTCTCTTTCGCTCTTTCTATATATTAATTTGTTATTGTAGGTTCGAGATTTAATTACATGCATGGTTTTGGAGTGAAAAATTTGAAGGCATACTTGTGTCGATATTTTTTGTCCTTCACTATTATCACCATTGAATGATTCATAAAAGTAACCTTCATTACGTACCTTGGTGCGGCTTGCATTGTTGGACTTGAAAACCTCTTTAGAAACTGAATGCCGAAGCTTCTCCGTCACTTGTACGGGTGGGCTGCGCTCAATAGCTTTCAACACTGCATTCCTTATCGGCCCCCCTGAATTTGTTTTCATCCTGTAGATGTTCTCAAGAGGCTTAGCCCATTCAGGCAATCCGTTTGCAGTAACTGAGTTGGAGGAAGTTGATGCCTCTCTGTGGGGCTTCACTTGACGCTGATTTCATCACATATTTATGTAGAAAACATGGTGAGAATATATTGTAATGTAGGTACAATTGGGAGGTGATACTTTACTTTCAATTTACTTCAGAAAAGGACTTTTGCGATTTATAATAGCCGATCAATACTTAGATTCAACTAAACCCAATTGTTTTGTTAGTTTGTATTTCTTTCTTTCTTCTTAAGACAGCACTGATTTCTTTTGAACTTCAAAATCATTAATGTTTTCTTATTGACTAAATGGTAAATCATTTATATAAACAATTCACATGTGATGAAGATAAGTGGTTATCCATACCAATGCCGTAGATGAGATGTTGTCTGGTTTACAAGACACGGATGCTTGTACCATTCCAGTGTCTTGAGTAGCGGTGCTATCATCTGAGTTGTTTTCTTGTTTACAAGACACAGATGCTTGTACCGTAACACCACCTAGATCCAGATGTAGACTAGTATTGACATCTGCACAAGGATCCTTTCTCTCTGGAAGAGAAAGGTGATGAATGTATATTATTACGGAAAACAACTTAATTTATTTTTGTTCAGATCGAAACCAATTCCTTATGTGTTCTAAATTCTCGTTTAGTTTTCAGAACACTAGTATATATGTTTAAAGACGAGCTATTGTGGTCATCAGTCCAAAAGCAGAAGATGTTGACCCTTTTTTTAAACTGGGACACAATTTCCTTCACAAAAGAGGGACCAATTTCCATTTCAATCAAAACAAGCACAAATTTAACTAGTGTTGTTCACGTCTGTACGAACTGATCATACAATTTAGTACTAAATTGCAGAGGACCAACAATCTGTCAACCCTTCCTGCATATATAGCTATAGGCTTAACCGTTTAATTAAGACCAAGAGCCATGTTTGCTCTCTGTGATGTGGTATATTTGCAAATGTACAGTTGGTTACTTATTAAGGAAGACTTGACTATCTCTGTAGATAACTTATCCTTAGCCTGACAAGTGAAAATTAAGGATGTCAATGATGATGCAATTTAGTTGATATAATCATGCATTTTTACACCAACATTATTTTCAAACAATTGATACCTATGGAAACTTCCCATAAAATATCCAAGATGGCAAGATGCATGTAGCAGATATATGCTTCGTAAAAATTTATGATGTATCTAGTAAATGTGTCTATAAAAATAAAAAGCAGAATCATTATAGCAAAGTATCATCTCAAACAAGGCCTGATATGATGAGTCACGGTTGAAGGCCAGTGGATGAAAACAATCTTGTCATTACTTGCAATGTCAATATCAGAACATTTAATATTAATAAAAGTTATAATTTAACCTGTTAAACATGAAGCCTCATTTGTTCTTTTCTTAGACAAGGAATATTGCTTGAGATGGGGAGCTGGTGCTGATATTAACACACCAGATTGAACTCTTACAATTTCAAACTCAAGCCTGCAAAAGATGTGGATTGCTTAGTCAGAATTCTAGTGTCTTAACAAAAAGTACTTTAAAAAAATAGCCAATTAATTAGTACTTCAATAGAAATAAATTAAAAACTTTGTCATTAGCTAAATCTGTGGACTACAAAATTTTGCATCGCTCGAACAAATAATATTTTTTTGAATCTCACATACATACAGAAAGCAAGACTTCTGAATAATCAAAACAAGTATGTGTGTATGGAACTATGGATTATTAGAGGAATATTAGAGGAATCACTTGACAATTCTATATTTTGACATTAATCTTAACAATCTTCCAAAACAAAGTTTAAATTAATAATCCAATTAAAGACATGATATATTAGTCACATATCATGTTGGTAAAATATAATAAGATTTAATGTATATTTTACCGTACATCAAGGGACATCAAATTTTAACGGTAAAAAATTAAGTGTCATTGATGCATCATCAAACAATACTTAAATTCCATGAAATTTTATTGTTAAACTATCTCCATGTATGATAACATAACTATAAATTTTATCTACTTATTTTAAATCTATTATCAAGATTGCTAAAATAACCATTGCGGTTGTGATCCCTCCTCAGATTAATGTATATACATGAAATTTAATTAATGTATATTACTTTAATTGTACAAGCTCGCTTTCATTGTTTGCGACATAATATTAACATCATAACCATTGCGGTTGTGATCCCCCCTCATATTAATGTATATACGATATAACTTTAATTGTACAAGCTCGTTTTCATTGTTTGCAACATGACATTAACATCTTATTGGTTATCTTGTAGAGAAAGGGAGGAAAAGATATGAAAAAGTAACTTCAAATATTTTTCTATATTTTGACAATCTTAACAATCTTCCAAAACAAAGTTTATATTAATAATTTAATACTAAGATTTTATGTATATTTTATTGTACATCAAGTGAATTGCAATTTCAACAGTCCGAAATTAAGTATCATTAATGCATCATCAAACAATATTTAAATTGCATGAAATTTTATTGTTAGACTATCTCATGAATGATAACATAATTATAAATGTACTTCTTAATTTTAGTAATTTTTTTTAATATATTATCAAGATTAACAAAATCACCATTGTGGCTGTGATCTCTTATACAATATAACTTACAAGCTCGCATTCATTGTTTGTGACATAGCATTAACATCTTATTGGACAGAATGTAGAGAAAGGGAGGAAAAGATAGGAAAACATAACTTCAAAAATTATTCTATATTTTGACAATCTTAACCATCTTCCAAAACATAGTTTATATTAATAATTCTATATTATATATATGAATATATATGTGACTTGTGTCTATAAAATATAATAAGATTTAATGTATATTTTATTGTGCATCAAGTGACTTGCAATTCAACAGTCCGAAATTGATAACAATATTTGAATTGCATTAAATTTTATTGTTAGAGACTATCTCATGTATGATAATATAATTACAAATTTACTTTATACTTTTTAATTTTAGTAATTTTTTAATATATTATCAAGATTGTCAAAATCACCATTGAGGTTTGATCCCTCAAATTAATGTATGTAGAATGCAACTTTCATTGTACAAGCTCGCTTTCATTGTTTGCGACATGACATTAATATCTTATTGGACAGTTTGTAGAGAAAGGGAGGAAACGATACGAAAATATTCTATATTTTGACAATCTTAACAATCTTCCAAAACATAGTTTATATTAATAATTCAATATTATACACATAATATATATTAGTCACATATCATGTAAATAAATATAATAAGATTTAATGTATATTTTACTGTAAATCAAGTGACTTGCAATTTCAACAGAGACTGAAATTAAGTATCATTGATGCATCATCAAAAAATATTTAAATTGCATGAAAATTTATTGTTAGAGACTATCTCATGTTTGATAACATAATTATAAATTTACTTTAATTTTAGTTATTTTTTAAATCTATTATTAAGATTGTCAAAATAAACCATTGCGGTTGTGACCCCACCTCAAATGTATACAAAATAATATGACTTTTATTATACAAGCTCGCTTTCATTGTTTGTGAGTATCTTATTGGGCGGAGAGTAGAAAAAGGGAGGAAATATAAGGAGAAATAACTATAAAAATTATTCTTGTTTTGTTGGATTTAATAAGAGGGTGTGTGTTTTATTAAAGGATCACTCCAGTTAAACATGTATCGAGAGACAAAACAAGCACCATTATGCTAAGCCCACAGTTTATAGGAAGATGTATTAATGGAGATTTTTTTCTTCTTAGCTTTGTGGAACCTCCTGAAGTCATATTCTGCTACTCCATTTTATTGGAATAAAGTAACATGAGAAAACAAGACCAACTGAGAGAATTTAAAAAAAATGATAATCTTCCTTCTATTGCATTCAATCTCATCTTATGGCCTTCGCCTCTATGACTCAAATAGAATGTAAATGTGTTCTACAATATATAGAGCTATTAATTACATTTTAATTGATCAAGATATACTTATATAATATGTAGCACTTTGGAACTTCAATTAATAATGTGAAATATTAATCACTTTTTAAATGGTCAAGATATACTTTTTAATTTTCAAAATTGTTTATCATTACATAACAAATAATCGTTCAAGATATGGCATTGCATGCATGCGAATTTGAAAGCAAAGGATTTTAAGTTTATAGCATTTTGCAATATTTCTAGACTTGTTAGTGATCAGATCACCATTTCTGTTAGTAATCTTTAAAAGATTATATTGATAAAAAATAAAAATTCTCAATAGATAATAGACCAAGAATTAATAAAAATTGCTAAATAAATATTGAGAAATACCAATTGAATCTTGAGGCAGAAACGTTGTTGTTCTTTGAAGAATTCGATGAGCTAGGGTTCATCTTTTCTCCTTCGTTTTCCTCTCCCTAGGCTCCACCCTCCTACTCTATGATTATCCCTCTTCTATCTCTTTTTTTTTTTTTTTGAAATATGTATTTTCTATCTCTTTCTCCACTTTCTCACTATATCCTTCTCTCTTTTTTTCTCTCTCTATAAATCTCCGTTTCTCTCTCTCTACAAATAAGAATTTAGCGAAATAAAGGGTACTACAATATATGAAAAGAGCAATTTCATATTTACCATTCAAAAACTAAAAATTACGTATTATGTCTCTCAAAATAAAAAATAACATATTTATCCTCCTAAATTATAATAACTCACATATTTATCTAATTATCATCTTCTATATTTATTTTCAATCCATTACATTTATAAATTCATAATTCTCATTTTATCCTTATAAGAATAAAAAGAAAATAATGCACTTGTCACTACATAAATCAAACAGATCATATCATAATACTGAGACTTGAAAGGAGGGAAAGGAACAAATTGGTCTACATTTTATAAATTATGTATTTAATTATAGCTTTTAGCATATTGAAAATGATTAATCTGAGTTTTTATATATTTGTGATATATTAAAATTATACGGGTAAAAATATGTCAGTTATTGTAATTTAGAAGGATAAATATGATAATGTAAATTTTAGAAAGAATAACACATAATTTTGTTGTTTATAAAGGATATATCCAAAATCCTGCCTTGTACAAACGGTAATTTTGAAACGCACAACGAATTTAGTTGATATCCTACTATCTCAAATCGGAATGAGATAAAGTCTTATCTTTTTAGCAAGTTTATGAACAAAGATTTGTGAAGTCATTTTAAGGTTTTATAGGGGATGTTTGTATACCAAGTTCATGCACCATTTGGTCTCTATTAATTAGTAGAGAATGGTAAATTTGGAATTTCGCGTTTCTTGGTCCATAAGGTGTAATTTTTGCACCTGGTGCATCTAATTTTTTTTTGTACTAGGAAAAAGCAGTTTTATTTCTTTTACACAACGGAACCCCTCACGGCTCACGTGAAGTAGAATATTTAGCCTTCTCCATTTCATTCTAAAAGACACGTCCATTTGGTTCTTACATTAATTCTAATCAGTGCGGTACTTTGAACTTTAGTGCCTTCTAATACCTTCCAATTGAGATGACTAGATCGATGAGAGTTCAGTTGCTTTCCTAAAAGAAAATGAATTAATTAAATAGCATATCTTTTTTTTTTTTTTCTAGTCTACTTTTGTATCGAATTCTTTTTCATTTAATGTAAATCTTAGATCGATATGCTCTAAGAGTGATTTTTTTTTTTTTTTTTTGCTTTCAATTTTGTGGCAATTTTTATTCATCTATATACTACGACAAATTAAACAAGTTTCTGACTCAAGGTCAAAATTTCAAATTATGTAGTTAATTTGGAGTTAATTTGAAATTTAGAACTGAATATCAAAACAAACAGACATAAACACTTAATATATACAAGAATGTTCAAGTATAAAAATCTGAGACTTTCGTTTTTAACTCTATAATGTTCAAGTATAAACACCTAGAACCTTCGTTCTCGTCTCAAATTTATGCAAATATAATGGACATTAATTAATTGTCACGGAATACCAAATAGTACAAATATACACTAAAAGAACCGTATATTCCAAATACTTGAACTTTTATTTATATGAAAAAAATAAACATAAAAGTAACACACTCAACAAAAGAATTAATGTTTAAGTATAAAAATCTGAGACCGGCCGTTCTTCATTTTTCTTATGTTAGGAGGCCACTAAATGATACTATAATTACTCAAATTGCTTGGGGGACTGAATTCAAAAATATTGTCGGCCGTGATTAGTATTTGAACAGTATAGGACTAGTGATGAACAGATGATTGATATCAGTGAAGGAAAAACATTATGTCATGACGCGTGATCAAAATTTATATGGCGTGACAGAGAACAATCACGTCACGCAAATGGTCATGTCACAAATGGTCTCATTACGTGACTAGTGAATTATAAACGTGTCATGTTGTGCTCCATCGTGTTCGGAGTCAGTGTCATGTTGTTTGGTGTTCGCCAGACAAAGGAAACGAGCACAACACGCCAACAGACGTCTAAGCATGCCGTGGCGGAACAATTACACTGACATAACTAATCATGTTTAATTATATTTTTCATGTTTTAAGTTAGTTTATAGACTATTATTACAAAATAATTATAATAAATAAACAATGTTGAAAAAATTGATCACGTGATGTGGCGTGATGTGACTGACTTAGTTTATATAATGTGTTGTGATGTGCCATTTTTTATCGAAGAGAGACACGTCATGCAACACGCGAGTCACGTCGTCTTCTTGCTCTTTTCGATAGAATTATGTAATCCGCACAAGTCCAAGAGCGATACCTTGGGTCTCTATCATTGTTGGATGGATTGATGAGAACACACTTGGGATGAAATGCCTCGGTACATTCATTACAAAATAACATCTTTGTTGCAATGGTGTCCTCCTTGCAAGCAAGGCAATTCACGTACTCGATGGGAGAATCGGCTTCCGACTCGGAGTCAGTGTAGGAGTCCCTAAAGCGGATGGAGTCGTGAGAGTAAACGTTTTGAGAGTCTTGAGACCAATTTGAAGACATGGTGCTTGAGAGGAAAAGATGTAGTAGGAAGATAATGAGAGAAATTGAGTGGAGAGAGTATAAATTTATGCTATTATTTATTTTGATTATGTAGTACTCATTATATACACTACTAGAATTTTGGTTTATTACATGGGTAAAACTTAGTTGTTACATGAATGCGAATGTCCATACAAAAGAATTGGCGTTTCTGACACAATAATATATGTTGCATTGGTGTTCCATGAAAAAAGTAACGTATGCAAAAGATTTGATGTTTAACCATGCAATTGTCTCTTACCGACCCATGCAACTAATAATTTACGACCCATGACCCGCCAGCCATGCCAGATAGTATATTTTAATGAAGGTCCATACAAAAACCAAAAAAAGTACTCATGTAACAAGTCTACAGAACTGAGACCCAATAGTTGCAGGGGTTTTCCCATTTAACAAGTTTTGATGATTCTTTTTTTTATTATTTTATTCTAAAGGTCTATGTAAGAAATCCTACATCGCCCATGTAATAAGTCTACAAAATTGAGACGAAACTGTTCCAAGGGCTTACCCATGTAACAAGTTTTGATGATTCATTTTTTATTATTTTATTCCAAAGGTCCATGTAAGAAGTCCTGCACTACCTATGTGATTAATCTGAATTATCGAGAACTATTAATTGCATGCGACTACTCATGCTAAAGTTTTAAATTCTGAATTATATATTTGATCTCTCCTTTCAAATTGAATATATTTGTATATCACTGCAATAAGAATTACAGCAGTATATTAAAAATAAAATGAGATGCACAAATAATTCGGAAACTTAAATTGTAGAATCTTTTCGTTTTGGTCTTAAGAATAAACCTTAGAAAGTAATTGAGATACAAAACAATTCACCAAATTTCCATGCAACACATTACACAAAAAATTTACCAATTAATAACCATCTTAATCGGATTCATCGTTGAAGTTAGACCAACCAAGTGCTTCCTCAACTTCATGCATGTCATACTCTTGCTCTGTGTCATAACCTTCACCACCTTCATCACTTTCATCACCTTCCTCTATGGGGTTATCCGCCAATGTTTGTGGTGCATGTGATATTATTGGTATACCTTAGTTAGTTGATCTACTTTCCAATCTACCACTGGTTGTCTTACATTTATACTGGTTGTCATACAATTCCTCTACTGGTTGTCTTACATTTTATACTGGTTGTCTTTCATCTACCACTGATGATAATTCATCTTCTTCTAGTTGTCTTTTATCTTATTTTGGTTGTTCTTCATCTTATACTAGTTGTCTATCATGTTCTTTAGGTTGTCTTCTATCTACCACTGGTGGTGTATCTTCTTCTAGTCATTTTTAATCTTCTACTGGTTGTCATTCATCTTATTCTAGTTGTCTTTGATCTTGTAATGGGTGGCTTTCATTTTCTATTCGTTGTATTTCATCCACTACAGGTTGAATTTCATCTTCTTATAGTTGTCTTTCATCTTCTACTAGTGGTCTTTCATTTTGTACTGGTTGTCATTCATCTTCTACTAGTTATTTTTCATCTTCTTCTAGTTGTCTTTGATGTTGTACTGGGTGGTGTCTTTCATGTTCTATTCGTTGTATTCATCTTCTACTAGTTATTTTTCATCTACTATTGGTTGTAGTACTCTTCTTCGAGTTTTATTTCACCTTATTTTAGTTGTTTGTCATTTTCTTCTAGTTGTCTTTCATCTTCTACTAGTTGGTTTCATCATCTTCTAGTTGTATTTCATCTTGTACTAGTTGTCTTTCATCTTCTACTAGTTGGTTTTTCATCATCTTCTAGTTGTATTTCATCTTGTACTAGTTGTCTTTCATCTTCTACTAGTTGGTTTTCATCATCTTCTAGTTGTATTTCACCTTATACTAGTTGTTTTTCATGATCTATTGGTTGTCTTGCATCCACTACAGGTTCAATTTAATCTTCTTCTAGTTGTCTTTCAACTTCTACAAGTTGTTTTTCATCATCTTCTGGTTGTCTTTCATCTTGTACTGGTTTTCTTTCATGTTTTACTAGTAATCTTTCATGTTCTACTTTGTCTTTCATTTTCTTTCAGTTGTCTTTCATGTTCTACAGGTTGAATTTAATCTTCTTCTGGTTGTATTTCATCTTCTACTAGTTGTGTTTCATCTTTTTCTAGTTGTCTTTCATCTTGTACTGGTTGTCCTTCATGTTCTATTGATTGTCTTCCATATACTACGGGTAGTCTTTCATGTTCTACTGGTGGTCTTTCATCTACTAGTTGTCTTTCATTTTGTACTGGTTGTCATTCATCTTCTACTAGTTATTTTTCATCTTATTCTAGTTGTTTTCTATCTTGGACTAAGTGTCTTTCATGTTCTACTAGTTGTCTTTCATCTTCTACTAGTTGTTTTTAATCTACTATTGGTTGTAGGTACTCTTCTTCGAATTATATTTCAACATCTTCTAGTTATTTTTCATTTAGAGAAATTTAGATATATACCCATTATAACTTTTTTAATTAGATATTTCTCCATCAAAACTTCAAAATTAGCTATTTCCCCATCTAAATATAACTATATTATAAATATACCCATTTTTTAATTAAATAAACTAAAAACACTTATTAGTAGTAATAAATAAAAGGACAATTATGCCCTTATTCACTTCTTCTCTTCCCGCTCTTCAATCTTCAAAGGTAATTGAAATGGAGAGAGAGAGATCAATCGTTGTTGTTTGCTTCCTTGTGTCTCCTGTTTGAAATTGAAATAACGGGGATAACTTAGAACCATAGATTCAGTTGCATAGCAATAGAACAACTGTGCAAGGATATGCTTGTTTGATCACTTTTTGAGCTTGGGATCCTTTCCCCACGGAAGAACAAAAATAAACCAAGCGGAGATTGTGGTCTGGCTGCTGGTGCTTGAGGACTTGTGAAGTTTTCAACGCCTTTCCAAGTAGTCAACTACACGAGTTGATGCAGAAATTGAAGAAGGGAAGAAAGGTAATGAACTAGAATAGTATAGTTTGTGGGTCTAGATACCCTCAAATAACTCAAATTGTGAGTCTTTGGCACTGCCAGCTCGTTGGAAGATTGAAGAGTGGGAAGGGAGAAGAAGTGAATAAGGGCATAAGTGTCCTTTTAATGTCATATTTCTATTAATCAATGATTATAATTGATTTAATTAAAAAATGGGTATATTTATAATATAGTTATATTTAGATGGGGAAATAACTAATTTTGAAGTTTTGATGGGTAAATATCTAATTAAAGAAGTTATGATGGGTATATATCTAAATTTCTCTTTCATTTAATTCTAGTTGTATTTCATCATCTTCTAGTTGTCTATCATCTTCTTCTAGTTGTCTTTCATCTCTTACTAGTTACGCCTCATCTTCTTCTAGTTGTCTTTTTCTTCTTCTAGTTGTCTTTCATGTTCCATTGGTTGTCCTTCATCCACTATAGGTTGAATTTCTTCTTCTTCTAGTTATCTTTTATTTTGTACTGGTTGTCTTTCATGTTCTACTGGTTGTGTTTCATCTACCACTGGTGCTATTTCATCTTCTTCTAGTTGTATTTTACCTTCTTGTAGTTGTCTTTCATCTTCTACTGGTTGTCTTCCATTTTCTACTGGTTGTCTTTTCATGTTATACTCGTTGTTTTCCATCTTCTTCTGGTTGTGTCATCTTCTGCTAGTTGTCTTTCATCTTCATCTAGTAGTCCTTCATCTTGTATTGGTTGTTTTACATGTTCTATTTCTTGTCTTGCATCTAATACTAGTGGTATTTCATCTTCTTCCAGTCGTCTTTTATCTTCTTCTGGTTGTCCTTCATCATCTACTAGCACTAGTACAAAAAACCCCTTCACCGACTGTTAAAAAACCCTTTTAACCGACTGTTATTGAGGCGTCGGTGATGGCGGCGACGGTATAGATAAATCTTTACTGACGGGTGAATAACAGTCGGTGTAGGCGCCCAACACCGACTGTTTTTTTTGAAAAAACAGTCGGTGTAGGTGCCCAGCACCGAAATTTTTTCTTTTTTTTTATTTTTATTTGCACCTGTAGACGTGACAACTGGCAAGCCAAAATTCGGTGACTTGTATTTTGCAAAGTAATCAAAGGATAGCCCAGTCAAATGACTCATTTAATGCTCTCATATTCTTCCACTCAAATTCATATATTAGTGCAAATTACTATGACCAAATAGAACTTTTATACAACAACTTTGATTAGCTACTTTCATTAAAAGCTACAAAAAAAATTATACATAAAAATTGAGAAATGATCCATGTTGTGGTACAACAACAGAAAAGAAACCATTCATTTACTTTACTTTCTTCCCTCAATGAATAAATAAAGAACAAATATTTGAATTTCCTCCAATATCACTCTTTCCGCGTTGATCCATCCTGCAATTCATATTTATATATGCGTGTAAATCATGAGTTAGTCATGCTTGCTATATATTTCCCTTTTCACTGATGTCATATACCCAAAGTGTAAGTACCAAGTACACTCTCTCAAAGCATGACTATACTAAGACTACACAATTGGAGTACCACTGCCGCAAACTAACAAACCATTATTCCTCATATACTTGAAAAGTTGGATTCATCACTAATGCAACATAAATGCTTTAAGCAAGAGAAATATTTGCTAATCATACCCCCAATATTTTACCATATTTGCAAAGTACAAGACAACATTTTGTGGGTTACTTGCACAAAGAAAAATGCCCTTTCGCATTAACTCGCAATTGTATAAACATAAGGCATATGCCATGCATCATAATTGTTGAATAAATTTTTCACAATTTTCATCCTCGGATAAAAAATACAAATCAAGAATTAATGGAATTAAAATTGGATTTACCTGATGAATACCACTTTCATGTGCAAATGCATTAGCCCCTACAATTGCCTTATGTGCTGTACATGTAATCCACTATGTTCTTCTACCTAAACATATATATATATATATATATATATATACGTATATAATTAATTCACACATAAACCCAAAGCACATTTGAAGAAACATATGTACCAAGGAAGCATGCAATGTGATGCGAATCAGTGAGTTTATCATTAATTGAAACATACCATCTTGCTAATCGTAATGATATGCCTGGTGTTGATGCCAGTATATACTCCTTCCATTGCATTCTGACGGCACTTTATAGCAAGCACAACCTAAGTCAAGATCAATAATATAATTAAGAACAATATTCAATACAGATCAAAATAAGCAAAGCTTTAGAGCTTGTGCTAAACACTTGTAATTAATTAATTACACGTACCAAAGATGAATAAAAAGGATCTATAAAATAAAATAAAATAATTTTAATACCTCCTCCAGTGAAGCATTTCCAGCTCTCTCTCCAATTCCATTGATAGTAACTTCTACTTGGCGGGCCCCAGCAGAAATACCCTAACATAATTTTATATCCTTGCAAAGTTAATTTCCAAAATTTTCATGGATATAATTGAAATTAATAAAAGAAGATGGTAAGTATATATATAAAATGCTCATACCGCTAGTGTATTGGCAGTTGCAAGACCAAGGTCATTGTGACAGTGTGTAGATATTATCGCATTCTCTATTCCTTCGGTGTTCTTTTTTATGTCCGCAATTAAATTGGCATATTCACTGGGAAGATTATAACCGACTGTATCAGGGATATCTAGTGTAGATGCACCAGCTTTTATTGCTTGTTCCAGTATATGGTACAAAAATTCACGATCAGACCTGTATAATGTTGTACAGGAATGAGTTCAAAGAAAAGGGTCCTTAAATTCTGTGCAAATGATATTTGGCAATCTTGAAAATAACTTTGTTGCCTTTAAGAAAACACAAAAATACCAATGAGTATGATATAGCAATTTTTTTAAGAAAACACAAAAATAAATGCCAACAAAATTTTGAATCTTTAAGTAAGATTCAGAATAATAAGAGAAAAGAATGGAAAAAGAGCCTCACTCATCATAGTTGATATCTTCTTTTCTAGCTCTTTGACTCCCTTTTTTCTACGAAAACTAGAAACAATTTTAGGTTGATTTGCTTCACTATTTCTCTGCTCTTACATCAACAAAAAAGCAGAAAAAATTAAATTCAAGTGTCCTCAAGTAACAAGGCAGCATATGTCACTTAAGTTGACCTTAGTCTGAAGCCCCGGGCCATAAGGTTTCAGCAATTGCTAATTCACATTGGCATTAAAAGGATGCTCTGAGACAGATTATGGTATTGTACTATCAACATCAAAATAAATAACTATGGATCTGTCAAATTATCGTGTATTGGAACATGAAAAATAAAAAATATCAATGGTTATCTATATGATAATAACAACTTTTTTTAGAAAAACACAAAAATTAATGCCAACAAAAAGAAGTATTTTTAATTAAAAATTCAGAATAATAAGAGAGATTCTGGTATAAGTTGACCTTAGCCTAAAGCCCTCAAGTAACCAGGCAGCATATGTCACTATAAATTGACCTTAGCTTGAAGCACCGGGCCATAAGGTTTCAACAATTGATAATTGACATTGGCATTAAAAAAAACTAGTTGAAAACACTAGTAGTTGTCACACGCTCGTTCAATTCTTTTCGAACAACTTGTAACACCGTGTCACCATGCCTATCGCACCATGCCCTGCAAAATTCAACTTAAAATTAATTATAACAATCTGAAATTCTCTTAATTGACTGACATTTTATTTATTTGAGAAAATTACTTGGGGAAGTAGCTGTTGAGATCAGATTTGTCCACGGGTAATTTTGTTGAAATTGCTTCCACTTGTTCATCCCTGAAAATTAATAACCAATTGAAATATGCAAACAAACATGAAGGAGATGCGCAAATAAATAAATAAAAAGCATCATAAATTTATGGCCCGAATACATACGAAAAATGGACATTTCGGTTTGTTGCTGACAACTCGGTTTTGATCCAAGAAAGCTCCTTCTTTATGTTATCCCCGAGCACCTGAAATTAATGCGAATAGTTTGTAATTAGATCTAAAAAGTTGGTCATCGGCAACATCTTTACTAGGAGCAATTACCAGTCCAGTACATGGCTCAATTACTTACCTTATCAGAATCAGTTGCTACAGCATTTGGCACATTATCGAATAAAAAATCAGATCTCTCCGATTCATCCAAACATGGCGCTGTGCCTTCTTCCTCTTGTTCGTGTCCACCGATTTTTCTCCACCTCTTAAACCCATCCAAGCCCCAACCCCCCTCTCTTCTCTCCTCTTTCCTTTCTCACTAGTCAAAATGGATGGTTTTTTGCAATATTCTCCTTCTTCTCTTTATTTTTATTGGATGACTTGTGTGGCTTGATGAGTTGCTTTATTGGGTTTCTATGTTTTGGTTTCTCAGAGGGATTTTCTGTGGCGGGGTCCTGTAAGTCTATAACTGACCACTCTTCTTTTTCCTCTTCTTTCCGTGTGACAACTACTAGCATGAGAGTCTGAGAGAGGGGAAGAGTCGAAGTGCGATCGAGTGATTGATCGATACGGAGAGCAGAGATCGAGTGCTTGGGTGCTTGGGTGCTCGGGCGCACAACGCACTCCTCCTCCGCGCTCCAGCGGAGCTCGGGTGCTGGTGCGGGGCGAGGCAGCAAGGCGAGGTAGCGGGGCGGGGCGAGGCAGCAAGGCGACTCGGGTGCTTGGCGGAGCCGGAGGCAGCAAGGAAGAGGAGTGCGTTGGGAGATCGCGAGGCTGATCGAAAGAGAGAAATGAAAATTTTGGGAGGGTTTTCGGCAAAGAAGAGGGAAATGAAAATTTCGCGGCTCATGGAAAGTTATAAACTGGAACTAAATTTTGTTAGCTCAACACCGACTGTTTTTTAAAAAAACAGTCGGTGTTGGTAATTGCTCAACACCGACTGTTTTTTGTAAAAACAGTCGGTGTTGGTGACTGGTTAACACCGACTGTTGTTTGTGAAAAACAGTCGGTGTAGGGTATGAGCAACACCGACTGTTTTTTTTTTAAAACAGTCGGTGTTGGTTTACTGACGGTTTTTTGTAAGAGAACTTCGGTGTTGAGATTGTTCTTATTTATAATTTTACCAGCAGTCTCTACACCGACTGTTACATATTAAAACAGTCGGTGATTGAGGGTCGGTGAAGGGGTTTTTTGTACTAGTGTAGGATTTTTCATCTCTTCTAGTTGTCTTTCATCTTTTACTAGTTGTCTTTCATTTTGTACTGGTTGTCTTTCATGATCTACTGGTTGTGTTTCATCTACCACTGGTGGTATTTCATCTTCTTCTAGGTGTCTTTTATCTTATTTTGGTTGTCTTTCATCTTGTACTGGTTGTCTTTTCATGTTCTACTCGTTGTTTTTCATCTTCTTCTAGTTGTCTTTCATCTTTCTTCTAGTTGTCCTTCATGTTGTACTGGTTGTCTTACATGTTCTATTGCTTGTCTTCCATCTACTACTGGTGGTATTTCATCTTCTTCCAGTCGTCTTTTATCTTCTTCTGGTTGTCCTTCATCTTCTACTAGGATTTTTCATCTCTTCTAGTTGTCTTTCATCTTGTACTGGTGCAAGCTCATTTTGGTAGTGAATTACGTAGGATTTTGTCTTATTTTCTCACATTATGTTTAATTATTATGTGAAAATGTTAATGTTGCCCTATTTTATGTTTTAATGCAGGAACCATATTTTGGGGCTATTCTACATCATTTGGAGCAAGAATCGGGTCGATCAAAAAAGTGTGGCTCACATACTAGGCTCTGGTACAGGCCGTATTAGCCAATACGGACCAGAGCCCCAGTACGGACTAATGAAGGCCAAATAGGCATTAACTCCTGGAGCAAACACGGACCGTACCCAAGGCACCCTTTGGTGAAATCTTTGACAGCTATATCCAGATTAGATAACTTGGACTCCACTCATCTCCAGATGCCTTTTCACTCCTATATAAGATCTCTAGACTGAACAGAAACATATCTTCGTATCTTTTGTGTTTTCTATTTTCTTAAGTGAGAAAAGAGAAGTATGTAGAGATTAAGTAGGAGGGACTTCGTGTATGGTTGTATCTTTCTCTTATCTCTTGTAACATGTCGTTCAGCGGCTAAGTTTAGATTCTTAGGGTTGGCAGTAAACTTTGTTACTCATGATGCTTTGATATATATTTTTATTTGATCATTGTTTAGTCTTTTGTTGTTCGAATGCTTTTGCGCTTTATGTTCAATCTTACTTGATTCTGTTTATTAGTCTAGAAGGTCATGTGATGGCCACACATGGAAGTTAGTCACCATTGGGCTAATTGAATTGGGTAAAGGAGATTAAAAATACTAGATTAGTGGTGGAGACCTTAACCGAAGATACCATTAATTGGATCAACGAAAGTATACAGGGAGTCTCGACATTCACAGACAAGTTGGTTTTCATCGTCTTCTAGTTGTATTTCATCTTGTACTAATTGTCTTTCATGTTCTATTGGTTGTCTTGCATCCACTACAGGTTGAATTTAATCTTCTTCTAGTTGTCTTTCAACTTCTACAAGTTGTTTTTCATCTTCTTCTAGTTGTCTTTCATCTTGTACTGGTTTTCATTCATGTTTTACTAGTAATCTTTCATGTTCTACTGGTTGTCTTTCATTTTCTTTTAGTTGTATTCCATTCTTCTTCTGGTTGTATTTCATCTTCTATTAGTTGTGTTTCATCTTGTTCTCATCTTGTTCTGGTTGTCTTTCATGTTCTATAGTTGTTTTTTATCCACTACATGTAGAATTCTATCTTGTTTTGCTTGTCTTTCATTTTTCTACAGTTATCTTTCATCTACCACTGGTGATATTTCATCTTCTTCTAGTAGCCTTTTATTTTATTATGGTTGTCATTGATGTTCTACTCAATGACTTGCATCCACTACAGGTTGAATTTCATCTTCTTCTAGTTGTCTTTCAACACTAGTTGATTTTCATCTTCTTCTGGTTGTCTTTCAACATGTATTGGTTTCTTTTTGTTTTACTGGCAACCTTTCATGTTGTACTGGATGTCTTTCATCTTCTACTGGTTGTCTTTCATCTTCTTTTGGTTGTATTTCATTCTTCTTCTGTTGTATTTCATCTTCTACTAGTTGTTTTTCATCTTGTACTAGTTGTCTTTCATCTTGTATTGGTGGTCTTTCTTGTTCTACAGGTTGTATTTCATCTACCACTAGTGGTATATCATCTTCTTCTAGTTATCTTTTATCTTATTCTAGTTGCCTTTCATCTTGTACTGACTGTATTTCATGTTTTATACATTGGATTGTATCCACTACAGGTTAATTTCATCTTCTTCTAGTTGTCTTTCATCATGTACTGGTTTTTCATGTTTTATAAGTAATCTTTCATGTTCTACTGGTTGTCTTTCATTTTCTTATGGTTGTATTTCATTCTTCTCTAGTTGTATATCATCTTCTACTAGTTATGTTTCATCTTGTTCTGTATTTAATCTTGTACTAGTTATCTTTCATGGTTCTATTGGTTGTCTTTCATCCACTACAAGTTGAATTTCATAGTATTCTAGTTGTCTTTCATCGTCTACTAGTAGTCTTCAATGGGTGCATCATCTAGTGCTTATTTAATTATGGTACTGGTTGTCTTTTAATTTCTACTGGTTGTCTTTCATCTACCACTGGTGATAATTCATCTTCTTCTAGTTGTCTTTTATTTTATTCTGGTTGTCTTTCATCTTGTAATGAGATTGTCTATCATGTTCTTCTGGTTGATTTCCATCTACTACTGGTGGTATTTTATCTTCTGCTGGTCGTTTATCATCTTCTACTGGTTGTTATTCATCTTCTACTGGTTGTTTTTCATCTTCTTCTAGTTGTCTTTGATCTTGTACTGGGTGGCATTCATTTTCTATTTGTTGTATTTCATCCTCTACATGCTGAATTTCATATTCTTCTAGTTGGCATTCATTTTCTACTAGTTGTCTTTCATCTTCTACTAGTTGTCTTTTATTTGGTTAGTGTTGTAATTCATCCTCTACTAGTTGTCGTTGATGTTGTACAGGGTATATATAAAAACTTGATACGTCCAAAGGGTATATATAAAAAGCTTTATCCTCAAATACACTTTCGATTTAGATTGCAAGTATACAATCCTACCGTGTAGTATATTATCGGGTATCGAACCACAAGGAGTAAGATAAATACTTAATTTTCAACTTTAGATGATAAATTTCAGAAAAGAAAGGAAGTAAAGTGCAATAAAGTAAATTTGGGGGGGGTTTGTACTAAAAAATTCTAAGGTTGGGTTCAATACCCGAAGGAATGAGTTTTTAAACAATTAAAAGTAAAAGTAAAAGAAAGACAAGTCGGTTTGTTTTCAAGGTTAAGAGAATCTAGGGGTCTTTGGTCTACAATCCCTTGTTAACTCTATTTATTCGGTATTTGCTTAAATTCATGTATGATTTGATGAGGTTTCTAACCTAATATGTCATTAAGGGTCACTTTCATGAATTAATAACGTGTCTAAGTAATTCGGATTTCACGTTAGGTCCTTCATCCTAGCTACCTCGACCATAAGCTCTTGTTAGTCTCTCCTCTCCTCAAATATTGGTATTTCACAATTAAGTCCATGACACCAATATCCGATTCGATTTGAGATGTCCTAATTAGGGTTTGACTTCACGGTTAGGTTCTTCACCAATCCCTAACCTTAATTTCTATAGTTCCGGCTTAGATTAAATGGTTAGAATCTTAATCTAAACCTAAGGTATTTGCATTCATAATTTGGTACTATCCTATTGATCCTAGTCAATTTTGGTTCTTTTGAAACCAAAACGAGATGCTACAATTCAAGTACTAATTATGTATTTAACACAAATTATTTAAATCACAGAAATTAACAATCAAATCCGATAAAACAATCATAATAAAAGCAAATAATCGAATAAAATAGAATTAAACAAGTTCATGCATATTGACCTAAACCCCTAGAGAGAGAACTACTCCCTCTTGGAGGGAAACATCACAAAGTTTGGCAAAGAATAAAAGGAAATGAAATAAAGAATAATTACACCCTTTGAATCTAAAACCTCTATCTTGCCGAGTCTTGCTCAGGAAATCCTTCTTCTCCTTGCTTGAAAGCTTTACCTCCTTCAGAAATTATGGCTAAGAGTTTGTGTATATAGAGAGAATGAGATATGTTGTGTATCTTGAATGGAAATGAGCCCCCCCTTTTAAAGCAAGAGATCATGCCCAATTTAGAGGCTAGAGTGTGGAGTTAGTGGGTGCTCTTTTTACATTTCTTTCCTGGCAAGTATGTCTATTTTTGTCTTCTTAAATCGTGTCCTTGGAGTGCCAAAAATAGAATCCGTGTTGAAATTGGGTAATTCTGGCTGACTGCGGGTCATGTCCATCCGCACTGCGGGTGGTCTCACCCGCCACTGGTCTAAATTTCCTTATTTAACTTTTCTGGATTTTCTGCGAATTCACATGAATGCAGGTGGAACTGCGTATGGGTGACCCGCACTGCGGTTGGATTCTGTGTTTTGAAGTTTCTGAAATTGGCTAAGTATTGAGTGCGGATATCAGTGCGGCTCTCAGTGCGTCCGCAGGCTCAGGTCTTTATGTTCTTAATGGTGTCTTTTATGTTATAATGGTTGTCTTACTCTTGTACTAGTTGTTTTTATCTAAGGTACTCTTCTCGAGTGTATTCACCTTCTTCAGTAGTTTTTTCATTTCTTCTAGTTGTCTTTCATTTCCTTTTAATGTCTTTCATCTTTACTAGTTGGTTCCATCATCTTCTAGTTCTATTTCATCTTGTATTAGCTGTCTTTCATTTTCAACTAGTTGGTTATCTCATCTCTAGTTGTATTAAATCCTGTACTAGTTCTCTTTCATCTTCTACTAGTTGGTTTCGTCATCTTCTAGTTGTATTTCACTTGTATTAGTTGTTTTTCTTCCTTTACTAGTTTCTCTCATTTTTGTATTGGTTGTCTTTCCATGTTCTACTAGATGTGTATCATCTACCATGGTGGTTTTTCATCTTATTCTAGTGTGTTTATTTCTATGGTTGTCTTTCATTGTACATTTTTTTTTCATGTTCTACTCGTTGTTTTTCATCTTATTGTGGTTGTCTTTTCGTCTTCTGCTAGTTGTCTTTCATCTTCTGCTAGTTGTCCTTCATCTAGTACTGGTTGTCTACATGTTCTATTGCTTGTCTTCATCCACTACTGCTGGTTTTTCTTCTGCTAGTCGTCTTTTATCTTCTTCTAGTCGTTTTATCTTCTTCTGTTGTCCTTCATTTTCTACTAGGATTTTCATCTCATCTAGTTTACTTGATCTTGTACTGCATGACATTCGTGTTCTACTTGTCTTTCATCTATACTAGTTTTTTTCATTTACTATTGGTTGTAGGTACTGTTCTTCGAGTTGTATTTCACCTTCTTCTAGTTGTTTTTCTTTTTCTAGTTGTATTTCATCTTTACTGGTTGTATTTCATGTTCTACACGTTGTCTTGCATCCACTACAAGTTGAATTTCACTTTTTCTAGTTGTCTTTCAACTTCTACTAGTTGTTTTTCATCTTTTCTGGTTGTCTTTCATATTGTACTGGTTTTCTTTCATATTTATTAGTAATCTTTCATGTTCTATTTGTTGTCTTTCATTTTCTTTTGGTTGTATTATTCTTCTTCTGTTGTATATCATCTTCTACTAGTGTGTTTCATCTTTCTAGTTGTTTTTCATCTTGTACTGGTTGTTTCATGTTCACTTGGTTGTCTTTCATCCACTACAGGTTGAATTTCATCTTTCTACTTGTCTTTCATCTTGTATTGGTTGTCTTTCATAATCTTCTCGTTTTTATTCATCTTTTTCCCGTGTCTTTCATCTTGTACTTGTTGTTTTTCATGTTCGACGGTTGTCTTCCTTCTACTACTGGTGGTATTTCAGCTTCTTCTAGTTATCTTTTATCTTTTTCTGGTTGTCATTCATCTTCTACTAGTTTTTTTCATGTTCTGCTAGTTGTTTTTATCTTGTACGCCTTTCATGTTCTACTGGTTTTTTTCATTTCTATTGTTTTTAATCTACTATTAGTTGTAGGTACTCTTCTTCGAATTGTATTTCAACTTCTTTAGTTGTCTTCATTTATTCTAGTTGTATTTCATCTTCTTTGATTGTCTATCTTCTTCTAGTTGCATGTCGTCTCCTACTAGTTGCAATTTCAACTTGTAATGGTTGTTCTTTCATGTTCAATTGGTTGTCTTTAATCCTACAGGTTGAATTCTTCTTCTTCTAGTTGTCTTTAATTTTGTACTGGTTGTCTTTCATGTTCTACTAGTTGGTTTCATCTACCACTAGTGGTGTTTCATCTCTCCTAGTTGTTTTTTATCCTATCTGGTTTCTTTCATCTTGTATTGGTTGTCTTTTCTATTCTACTCGTTGTTTTCATTTTCTTCTAGTTGTTTTTCATTTTCTTCTCGTTGTCTTTCATCTTCTGCTAGTTGTCTTTCATCTTCTGTAGTTGTCTCTCATTTTGTATTGGTTGTCTTTCATGTTAAACTGGATGTGTTTCATCTACCACTGGTGGTATTTCATCTTCTTCTAATTGTCTTTTATCTTCTACTGGTTGTCTTTCACTTGTACTGTTTTGATTTCATGTTTACTCGTTGTTTTCTTCTTCTGGTTGTCTTTCATCTTCAGCTAGTTGTCTTTCATCTTCTTCTAGTTGTCATTCATCTAGTACTTGTTGTCTTACATGTTCTACTGCTTGTCTTCCATTACTATGGTGGTATTTCATCTTCTTCGAGTCGTCTTTTATCTTCTTCTAGTCGTCTTTTATCTTCTTCTGGTTGTCCATCTTCTACTAGGATTTTTCATCTCATCTTGTCTTGATCTTGTACTGCATGGCATTCATGTTCTACTGGTTGTCTTTCATCTTATACTAATGTTTTTCATTTACTATTGGTTGTAGGTACTGTTCTTCGAGTTGTATTTCACCTTCTTCTAGTTGTTTTCATCTTCTACTAGTTGGTTTTTATCATCTTCTAGTTGTATTTCATTTTATTGACTATATCATGTTCTAACGTTGTCTTGCATCCACTACAAGTTGAATTTCATATTTTTCTAGTTCTCTTTCAACTTCTACTAGTTGTTTTTCATCTTTTTCTGGTTGTCTTCATATTGTACTTGATTTTCTTTCATATTTTAGTAATATTCATGTCTACTGGTTGTCTTCTTTTCTTTTGGTTGTATTTCATTCTTCTTTTTGGTTGTATATCATCTTCTACTAGTTGTGTTTCATCTTTTCTAGTGTTTTTCATTTGTACTGGTTGTCTTTCATGTTCTATTGGTTGTCTTTCATCCACTACAAGGAATTCCAAATTCTGTAGTTGTCTTCATTTTCTCTTGTTGTCTTCATCCACCACTGGTGATATTTCATCTCTTAGTTGGCTTTTATCTTATTTTGTGTTGCTTTTATCTTGTACTTGTTGTTTCATGTTCTAAATGACTTGCATCCATACACGGTTGAATTTCACCATGTTCTAGTTGTCTTTCATGTACTGGTGTCTTCTTAAGTTATTGGTTTTATTCATCTTCTTCTGGTTGTCTTTCATTTTCTACTAGTGTCTTTATTTTCTTCCCGTTGTATTTCATCTTGTACCGGTTATTTTTCTTGTTCTATAGTGTCTTCCATCTACTATGTGGTATTTACATCTTTTCTGATTGTCTTTCATTTACTACTATTTTATTTTATAATCTTCTACTAGTTGTTTAGATCTGTGTACTAAGTGGTTTTCATACTCTACTGTTATCTTTCATCTTCTACAATTGTTTTTAATCAATTATTGCTTGTAGTACTCTTCTTCCAATTTTATTTCAACTTCTAGTGTTTTTCATTTTATTCTAGTTGTATTTTATATTTTCTAGTTGTCTATCATCTTCTTCTAGTTGCATGTCATCCTACTAGTTGCGCCTCACCTTTTTCTAGTTGTCTTTCTTTTCTTCTAGTTGTCTTTCCATGTAATTGTCTTCATGTTCTATTGGTTGTCTTTCATCCACTACAAGTTGAATTCTTCATTTTATGTGTCCATTATCATTACTAGTTGTCTTTCATTTGTATAATGTCTTTCATGATCAACTTAGTTTGTTTCATATACCACTGGTGGTATTTCATCTTCTTATAGTGTCTTTTATGTCTTCTGTCTTTATCTTGTACTGGTTGTCTTTTCATGTTC
>JAJGRW010000315.1:733675-755707 GCA_025461045.1 Carex parvula
TTTCTTGTGGAATATACATGTTTGGATCGTTTGAAGTATAATACGGTGCCTACATTTGGGGGGTTGTTGATAATTTAAATCTAGCGTTTGATCTCTTCTTGATAATTAGGTGGATAATAGGTGGATAATTTTGGGGATAATTTTGGGAATAATTAGGTGGTGTTGCATAGGTGGAGGTGGGCCAAAAATTTCGAGTGACAATCTATGGTCCAAAGGTAAATCCTCATCGTGACTAGGAGATGTCATCTTTTAAACCTATTCAAATAAATAAATGTAAATTACTTCACATAGTCAAAAACAATCTAAATCTAAATCTAAATTAAATCTAAATTGAATATAAATGTAAATGTAAATCTAAATAAATCTAAATTGAATCCAAATCTAACATAAATCTAAATTAAATTAAAGAAAGAAAAAACAAAAAAAAAACAAGGCAAACCTCTGCTGCCCTCTGCCGAATTAAAAAAAAAAAAAATTTAAAAGAGGGATTCGAACCCTCTGCCCTCTGCCCTTTAAAAAAAAAAAACTTCTGCTGCCCTCTGCCCTCTGTCTCTGTGACAGAGGGATCCGAAAAAAAAATATGCCTCAGCCGAATTTCAAAAGAAAAAAAACAATATAAAAAAATAAATCTAAGTCTAATTATAATAATCTAATTCAAAATTTGAAATTCTAAGTCTAATTCAAAGTAAATACAACTTGTTCTAACTTATTCAAAATATAAATCTAAATCTAAATTAAATTAAATCTAAATTAAAAAATAACTCTAAGTCTAATTCATAATAATCTAATTCAAATTTTAAAATTATAAGTCTAATTCAAAATAAATACAACTTGTTCTAACTTATTTTAAAAATAAATGTAAATCTAAATTAAATTAAATCTAAATTGAATATAAATGTAAATCTAAATTAAAAAAATAACTCTAAGTCTAATTCATAATAATCTAATTCAAATTTTAAAATTTTAAGTCTAATTCAAAATAAATACAACTTGTTCTAACTTATTTTAAAAATCTATTTTAAAAAAATAACTATAACAAATTTAACTTATTCAAAAAAATAACTCTACCAAATCCAACATATTCAAAAATAAAATATAAATCTAGCTTATTTATCTAACAAATATAACTTATTTATCTAGTAAAATATAAATCTAACATATTCACATATAAATGTAACATATTCAAAAAATATAATATAGCATATTCAAAAAATAAAATCTAACCTATTTAAAAATAAAATATAACATCTTCAAAAAATAAAATCTAACCTATTCAAAAAATAAAATCTAACCTATTAAATTTAGATCCGAATTTAAAAAATCAAATATAACCTATTTGAAAAATATAACCTACTAAAAAAATCCACCTTTTCAAAATAACAAATCTAACATATTTTTTTAACCTATTAAAAATAAATCCGAATTTCAAAAATAAAATCAAACCTATTCAAAACAAATCTAATTACTTCACATATTCAAAATAACAAATCTAACATATTCTTTTAACCTATTAAAAATAAGTTTACTCTACAAAAATAAATTAAACTAAATTTAATCTACAAAAAAAAAATCTAGCATAAACTAAATTTACTCTACAAAAATAAATTAATCTAACATGAAATAAATGTAACCTTTAAATCTCGAGGAAAAATCTTGCGGGAGGTGACGAACTTCGTAATTCCGATACCTTCGTAATTCCGTTTGCGTATTTGTAGAATGAATTAAATTTACAACTATATTTTTTCAAACAATAAATTTAAAAACTGAAAATAGTAATATTGAGAGATTGAGAGAATGAGATTATGAGAGATTGAGAGATTGAGAGAATGAGAGGGTGTGAAAAAATTGTGAGGAAGAGGGGTGAATATATAGAGTTTTGATTGGAGGGAGAATTATATTTGAAATTTAATAAATCCGAAAAAAAAAAATACAGAATTGACGGGTGGGACCCACCCGGTTTGACTGATTTGAACCAAAACTGTAGAACAGCTCAGTATATTAACAGAGCAGGTTTAGCTTCATGCAGCGCAATATTCACATGCATTGCTGTACTCAGTGCGCTGCCTGTAGCCAAAACTGGTCTGTTAACAGTCGCCAGTGGGGGGAAATTTTTTTGAAATAAAGTGGTTTCGGCGGGCAGCGGGCACGGGCACGGGTCGGGTACAGGTACGGGCACGGGTTACCGGGTGCGGGTACACCCGTGGCGGGTGCGGGCAGACGGGCAGCAGGCACGGGTACGGCGGGTACGGGTACACCCGGGTTTGTTTCCAAAAACACCAACCCTGCCCATTTCAGACCCGTACCCGTGTACCCGTTTACCCGGGCATACCCGGGCACGGGTACGGGTACCCCGGGCACCGGGCACGGGCGGTCCGGGTTCGGGCAACCCATTAAGGGCACTGTCAATACACTAGGCCAAAGCAATGACCGCTAATTAATGATCCGACCACAATACTTTTATCGACCAGTTACGAAAGTGGGGATTCAGAGTCGAGCTTTTTGGATCCACCAATAAATATCTTCAACGATTATAATTGCTACTAGATATTTCCGATGAGGAACCTGCTAACTGTCTCCAAATTCAATTTACGGCCTCCAACTATCGGATCTTTTAGAATGTCAGCGCTCTGTCCAATGCTTTGTTCAACTCTGTTTATAACTCTATAAAGTACTACCAGCAACTAACAAGTAGCAACTAGCAAACTTTTAAACCTAATTTTTATAAAGATTCTAACTTAAAAATTTTAATTTTTTACAGCTGACACATTTAACCACGGTGACCTTCTAGAAAGTCGGTTACGCCTTTTCTAGTGTGGCTTCTCAAGCTCGTAGGAACTTTAATTTTTGCTTCTCAATTTCTTAAACCTCTAGCTATAATTCTTTAAAATACTTGTGTCAAACATTTAAATCTTACATGTAATTTATAAAAAAAAAAAAGTAAAAAACTGTGGACACTTTAAATTTTGTTTCTCAAACCTATAGACTTCTGTGTACAACTCTTTAAAGTACTCAAGTCAAGTCTTTAAACCTTGCATGTAACTTACAAAAAAAATTGACAATAAAAGCCCGTAGGCACTTTATATTTTGCTTCTCAAGCCTTTAAATCTAGAGGAGGGCTCAAATGCCCCATTGCTTCATGCCCCAATCGTGCCTTAACATCTTTATCTTCAATTTCAAAGTTCAGACAAAAAATCTGAACCGCTCAACATGATATCCACATTAAAATGTGCTTAGAGATCAAATTTTATATTTTTTGAAAAAGTTTTTACTATTTTTTAAGATAGGTACAAAATCACTGTTTTTCAGAAAATTGTGAACCATCTAAAAACAATGATTTTGTATCTATCTTAAAAAATAATATAAAGTTTTCAAAAAATATAAAATTTTGTCTCCAATCATATTTTAATGTGGATATCATGTTGAGCGATTAGGGTCGTCCGTTTGAACTTTAAAATTGAAGATAAAGATGTTGGAGCACGATTGGGGCATTTGAGCCCTCCTCTTAAATATGTCTACAATCCTTTACAATATTTGTGTTGAGCCTTTAAACCTTACATGTAACTTATAAAAAAATTGCCTATAGACATTTTAAATTTTGTTTCTCAAGCCTTTAAATCTTTGTCTACAACCCTTTAAAGTACTTGTGTCAAACATTTAAACATTATATGTAACTTATCAATTTTTTTGTATAGTAAAAGTCCGTAGGCACTTTAAAGTACAGTTTTTGTACATAGTTTATGAAGCTTTTAAATCTAACATATCAAATTTTTGTATGTAGCATATCAAGAATAAAAAAAACAGTGACACAAAAATAACTCAAACGTATTTCATTATGGATCTCATTTGAAAGAGAAAATCGAGTACAAGATGCTCGTAGTTTTATATTCGCAAAATTTGTCATAAATTGTCAGAAAAATGAACGAGAATGATCGGAGGAAAAAAAAAGAGTGGATGAAAGAAATCTTTCATTTCTTAGCTTGAAGACAAATTGAAAGAAAAAAATATAGTTAGAAGTTGAACTAGTTGGGAGCCGCTCGGAGACAAAACATTTTCTCTACCGATAATTAATTAAATGTTAACTATGAAGAATAAGGCTAGCGTGCTACCTGTAGTATAGTTACATGTTGTACTACCGCTTCAAAAACTTATTAAATATGTTTCAGTGGCGAATTCAAACTGTTGAAACCGATCTACTTCATGAGTGATGTATTTACATGCAAAGATTATTAATTTTTGAATACATTTGTATAAATTCAAGCGGTAAAAAAATGAAGAATTATAAGTTAATTTAATACAGTCATTTTTTATTATTTGTTGACCGCTTGACTTTATGCTAATTGAATGTAAAAATTTATAAATTTTATATGTAAATACACCACTCGTAAAGTAGATCATTTTCAATGGTTTGAATTCATCGATTGAAATTTATTCAATAGGTTTTTAAGAGAGGTAGTACAACATATCACTATGCTACATGCCAGCCTTTCCAAACTATGAATTGCTAATTATTAAATGCATCAAAGAATTAGTAATATAACATTTGTTTAAAGTAAATAATGTGTTGTTTTAATTCAAATAAGTATGCAATTATAGTAGAATCGAGTATTTATTCTAATTGAAATATGTGTGCTAACAAATTCTATCAGTTTTCTTTTCATATGACACTGGATGACGTCCGAAAGTATTAATATTAAATATTACAATTATTTATACCTCGATAGACAACACTAAATAATATTTATTTCAAGTTTAATTGCAATCGATTTAGAAGCTATTTTTATTTAATAAAAAAAAATCAAAATTTTGAATTCCAAAAAATTCAGATCTATATAAAATAAAACATTCAATAGTGAAAAACAACATATTCATGAAGATACTAAATCGAACCAAATGCATTAAAATTGTACCATCTTTTAGATCTAGCAACAGATCTCGTGAGGGGCGTTATAAAACTAGCTATTATCCTCATATGACTCAAATCTCTTTTATGTTTATATAAATATTAAATAATTTTGGAATGACAAAAGCATAGCAGAGTCGACAAACTTTCTTCAAATAGCCTCAATCTAACTCTCATAAGGGCCTACAACACAAACAGATCCTTACGCTTGATCTCAGAAGCAAGGCGAGAAGAGGCGTAGTGTCGACGGTACGCATCAGACTAGATGAGCTGGAAGAACTGGAAGAGGAGGAAGACGAGCCCGCCATGGCGAATCAGATCTAAACCCTTTAATAGGGATTGAGAATTAATAGGAGGAAAGAGAAGCCTAAAACTTGATACAGAGGGGAAACACTTTTTTAAGATTTGTCTCCGTTAAAAGTTTCAGATTTTAATTTAGTGAGTTTAGGGAATTTTTGAAAGAAAGAACAAATAGTAGGGACCATATCAGTTTGTTAGAGGATGGATACACGCTGACTGAGATATGAAAGACGAATGGAGAATAGGAGACGGGAGAAAGAAATAATTACCCTCCAAAATTACCTCAAAGTGAACTGAATTATTTAATTTAGTCTTTAATGCTAAAAAAAATCGGTTCGTGGTATCAGAACGAAGGTTTTATGTGGCGAGGCAACTAGAAGAGCCCTCTTCCTTTACGTTGTTATTTCTAGTTCGGATTGTAGGATCGTGTTTTATCGATTCGAATCGTGCTATTTGATGATCTTTCCTTATAACTTCGTTAAAAATGTTTCTTTATATATCTGATACATTCATTTTAAATCGAGTCGAAGCGGAAAAATATAATCATACGGTCCGCGTCGGCCGTCGGGATTGAGTGCGTATCCTCTGAGATATCTTATCTTTTGCGGGACCGACGTGTACGGTGCATATTCGGGGATAGCGCGGGGGCCAGTATTATTTTGCTTTGAGATTTGCGCAGTACGTATTTGAACGGCTGAAATTTTCCATAAATACACTCAAAGTTTGAGATATCGGAGTGGATGTGAATTCGTCGGCAATAATCACAGGTCCCGGCGTCCCGCTCAAATTCAATCTTTTGACTGGTCAAATCAAATCTGCTGTTATTACTTTAGGATAACAGGACCCTGTTATTCCTCATCCAGCCATCACCTTTTTTCATGTGCCGATCTTAACAAAGATACTTTATTGTACACAAATCTCTACGATGTTAAACGGCTGGATTATAAATAACAGGGTCCTGTTATCTAAAGGAATAACAGCAGATTTATTTCCCAAAATCTGACCCAGTTTTCACCTCCCTCGGCCCTCGCAAGCTAGGGTTTTGTCGCAAGAACAGAGAACCGCCTACATGGCCGCCTCCACCTCGACGCCGTACAGAACTCCCAACAAATCTTCCGACCACCACCACCGCCAACCCCTTTTTTACCGGGATCTCTCCTCTCCCTTCCCTTCCTCCGGCGCCACGCCTCACCGCTTCTTCTCCACTCCCTCCCCCTCTCCTCACCCAATCTCCGCTCTCCACCGCCCCACTCCCTCCCCTCCCCCTCCCCCTCCTCCCCTCCTCTCCCTTGATGATCTCCCTTCTCCCTCCCCTGATTCACCTCTCCCTTTCCTCTCCTCCACCCCACCTCCCGCCAAGTCCCAGCCGGAGATCCTCTCGCGGTTTTCTCCGGAGGTAAATGGGGTTGACAGGGGAACGGGATTGGGATCCGGATCTCCTGTGGAGGGGGTAGTGCATCCTAGTGCGAGTCACAGGGCGCTGATCACGTTGCCTCCACCAAGAGAAGTGGTGCGGCCAGAGATACCAAAGAATTCTTCTTCCACTGTCTGGGAGCTTGATGAAGAGGTCTGGGTTACTGTTTATGGGTATGCATTCTAAAGTCATTTTGATTTTCTTTTGTTTGTTTTCCTGTGTTGTTATATAGGAAGATAGTATTGTTACTGATTGTGAAAGGAAAAAAATAATGGATAAGTATTTAGGGGCTTACTTCTATATCATGGCTGCTATGTTTTGCAGTTGTGTCACTTGTTGGCCAGTTTATGCCAGCCGTGCATCTTTTGAATCTCTACTCATAGAATTGTACCAGTACCAGTATTTTTGGTTATTGGTTAAGGGGACTCTTTGATGCTATTTTGACACCTAATCTGAAATACGCAGCAGAAATAAGAACAAAATCAACCAATTTGGCATTGTTTGCCAGAAGACCCTATGTAAATCGAACATCAGGATCTGTATAGGCTTTGTGGAGTCACTTAAGTGATTGGTACATATGTTTCACAGTATGGTACCATTTCAGCATATGTCATTAACAATGATATATGGGTTATTCAAGTGCCTATCATTTGTTTTGATGATCTTTTATTTTATGTCAGATTTACCCCTAGTGATACAAACCTGGTGTTAAGAGAGTTTGAGAAATGTGGTGGAATTTTGAAGTGGGTTCCGGGTCCCAAAGAGGCAAACTGGATGCATATATTGTATCAGGTGATCTTCCTTCATTGTTTGTTTTATTATTGCCTTTTCTAGTATAGGAATCATGGTGTGGATTGGCTTCAGCAAATATTTAGCCTGCAGTGTAGCCAACTTTAGTTGATTCAAGGCTTTTTTTTGCCATAAATTATACTAGACATATTAATGGACTTTCAAATGATGCCGAATATTTTTCTCAGATTGCAGCTGAGACTGGTTATTTTCCGAAATTGCTGATGTAGTGGTAAATGGGAAAGAGTGTGAACTAAAACTCACTCTTATTTATTAGTTTGCAATTACATCTCTTAAATCTTTTAATGATCTGTCAGATAATAACTGCTGTTTGCAATCATGGGGTTTATTTTTCTCATATTGGAACTGAGACTGGTTTATTGGGTAGTGTTTGCAAATTGTACAAAACATTGGGTACATTTTTCAGAATCTCCTAGTCCTAATTTATGAAGTCTAATTTCTCTGTTGGCATTTCTTTGAAATTTCCTATTAGGAGTCACTAGCACACTTTACAAACAACAATTGTGAAAGAGTCCCATATATCATAGAGTTGGGCATGACAGGATGCTATGGATTTGATCATTTGAACTTTAGTTAAATACTTCTGGTGTCACTTAATGTTGAGTATCGCCTAATAATGTTAATAGGTGTATTGTATTACATAGTTTGTATTATAATACATTTTTTGTTTTTTGAACTATAAAATAGTCAAAACTTCTACCATTACAAACAACAATTGTCATAAGGACCTAATTATTGAGACTTGGGCAGGAGCGGACGCTATGGAATTGAACCTTGGTTAAATATTTCTGGTGTCACATAAAATTGAGTATTGCCTAATAATATAAATAGGTGTACTGTATTACATCTTTTGTATCTTAATACATGTTTTTTTTTTCTACTATAAGATATTCGAAACTTCTACGATTAGAAGTATGACTCAGATTTATTGAAAGGGCAGTAATTACTTTGGCACCATTCAGTAGGAGACTGAATCAGGCTTAATTTCACTTTTTTTACTAAGCAGTCAACCAGCACATTGCTTAGCCACACAACATGGTCCTGGTTTAGTCATGGGTAGGTCCTGGGCAGACAAACTAAACCCTGCTGTTGGAGGGACTAAGACTTAGGTGAGTGGTGGTGCGAAATTCTGTTGGGAGTGAAAATATTTTTGGGTTGACAAATATACGAATTGTACAACAAAACCCACATCCTCATCAATTGAGTTCCATCTCTTTGTTTTGACTCCTTGTCCTTATTTTCTTGTGAATTACCATAGGAACCTTTTTCCAGTATGATGGTTTGAACATCTCTCGATTGATTTTTCTTTCATATTTTCCAAATTCTTTACTTTTCCAATTTTACAGATTGCAGATACCAATTTGAGTTTCTCAGTATTTGGTGCAGCTCATACATTTAGAAATTCTTTACTTTTCAATTCTTTATTTCACAGTAAAAAAGACAGCTCATACATTGAGAAAGAAAATATTTTAAAGAGAAAGTAGTTGATGACAGTGTTGTCTCCAATCGTTAAGTGGCACACTTGGCGTTTATCATTTTCAGTGTAATTTACTTTATTTTGAGGAGTTGGAGGGACTTAGTAGAAAATATAATATCTGATCATTGTGCTCTTTTTAAACTGTGTTATTACAACTTGTTAGGAAAGATCACAGTCGCAGATACTAATACTAACTGTTATATGCTAATTCACAATGTTTTAATTATAGAATTGATGCCTGACAACAAACTTCTTTTTTCTTTGTTTTTTTTTGTTATAGATTACATTTATTGCACAATTTTGATGTTAATTGAATAAGGGTTCAGTTAACAACTACTGGGTGCTTAATGACAGCATTAATATGTACTTGATTCCAATTGAAATGGTTAAACATGGGCTTAATTGAGCCGAATTAGAGTTGATATATTTAATTTTGGTTAGCTGACTTTAAATATATATATTTTGATGCTGGATATTTTCATTGATTGCTAAATTTTTTGTTCACTCTCTTTCTCTCTCCATTGCAGAGTCGATATGACGCACAGAAAGCACTGGCAAAGCATGGTCAGCAACTGAACAACCTTCTCATATTAGGTGTCAAGCAGGTTGATCCGTTTCAGTGCCGTTGCCTGAATGACAATTTTTCTGAGAGCGCACCATCACCATTACCTCTGACTACTGTCAGCCCTGTATCTGCTAAGAGTATGCAGAGTGTCTCTCCGTTGCCCCAAATTTCTTTCAATTTGCAAAACAATGTTGCTACTGATACAACAAGAAATGCTTCTGGAACCATTGCTTCTCCCACAAAATCAGTTGTCTCGAGGGTACTTGACCTTATGTTTGGTATATGAATTGTGCCAAAGCACTCCAGTTTTTAGTATTTTGAAGGAATAGGTCTGCTAGATGGTGTTTTTGCTGTAGGGTTTCGAGGTGAAGTTCATCACTGTGAGAGTGAGATCAGTTAAAAGGTAACAGGCCCAATATATTTCTTGTTAATTTTTTTCTTTTTTGATTGGAGAGTTGTCTTTTCTAGTCCAGTCAACTTGTATCTGGTTTTATTAATCATGCTCCGTTTAATTGGCTTGGTTCTTATTTGAATTTATATAATTTTAGTAATCTCTCATCTTTTCTTCTGGTATCTGAGTTTCTCAGTATTTGGTGCAGTAAAATGCAATTTGGACTTTTCAAAAGGTTATCCAACTATCTCATTTTAGAATGTATACGACATGAGAGGGTTAAAATGCCTTGTGCCTCACATCCTTTATCTTTGTTTATAAAGTCCAAATAGTTGATCGGAACCGCTCAACATGATCTCCATATTAAAATGTGCTTGGAGACCAAATAATATATATATATTTGGAATTTTTACTATTTTTTTGGATAGGTACAACATCACTTTTTCTGGACCATCCAAAAACAATGATTTTGTACTTATCTTTAAAAATAGTAAAAATGTCCAAAAAATATAAAATTTGGTCTCCAAGCATATTTTAATATGGAGATCATATTGAGCGGTTCATATCGACTGTTTGGACTTTGAAAAATGGAGATAAAAGATGTAAGGCATGAAGGACATGAGGCATTTGAACCCTCCTCGTACGACATACTTATTTGACAATAGTTCTAAGGCTAATTTTTCCTTTGAAAATTGCTGCTTGTTAAAATTATTTAAGATTGTTTGCAACTTGGTCATAATTGAGTTACATAGAAGGAAAAGTAAGACATGAGCATTACTTCCTGAGTTCTGACTGGTGACTCCAAAGGAAAATATGAAATTTCTTGTCACGGTATTTCAATTTTAGGCTTAGTTTGCCTTGAATATGAAATTTCTCGGTTCAAATTTCAGGCATAGTTGTCATAGCAAAAGAGACTAGCTCAGGCAAATGCTCCTAGCATATGAGAAGTTACCTTAATGTCCGTTATGCAGATTTGGAGTTTTGCCCTAGGGGTAAAGCGAGAAGATGGCATTTAAACCGAGGAGTTAATGTATTTAGCTCTGATCAATGGTACTGTGATCAAATCCAGATTTTATGTTGTCGTTGGCCATGTTGTTACTCTCTTTTTCTGTGTCAACATGAAGAAGAATGTGTTAGGTGTTGTATTCATCCTAGCAGATGGTAACTTATATTGCAATTCGGATCCGAATCTGTTGCTATTCTACTATTCCTGCTGTCCACTTTTCTCTCTCTTTATAGAGAGGATAGTAGGAGATAGCAAGGGTTTTGAATAGCAGCGGATTTCGTTCCTTGCAATTCATACAGTATTATATCTTCTCCATGAAACGTTGTACCACTGCATGTTTGTTGGTAATAAATCTGTCCTTTACCTAAATTGACACTTTCTGTACAAAGTTCTTTTTGTAAATTTTGCCTCTAAATTGACATTTTATACCATTATGCAAGTTACAGAGTGACTGTTGTTGTGACCAATAACGGTTTAATCAATATATACGGATTCACTTAAATATAACTAAAAAAAGTGTACTTTGGTCTAACAAACGAAAAAGTTTGAATACACTGCCCCTTTTCTGTAGGATTGCAAAATGTTTGCACGTCCAGGATGAAATTTTCGTACTTGATCTCAAAAAAATAAACCAATAATTTAATAATTTCCTCCCTTTCCTCTCCATTCCTTTCAAGTTTCAACCCAATAAAAACTAGGGACTAAATGTTTCAAATACCCATCAAAACTTTCAAAACTTTCAAGGTCATCATTAAAACTTCAAAGGATCATATTTATCCATTAAAAGATATCAAAGTTTTCGATCCTCCAATTAAAAAAAATCAAAACATCCTATTTCCCATCAAACTAAGCATCATTTTTTATACCATTTTACTATTTGATATACTATAACTTATATTAGAAAAAAAAATGGCCTATTTACTTTCATCTGAAAGAGAAATATATTGTATTCTTGATGACCAACAAATCAACAATCCCTTTTCTTTCCTTTTTTGAGTTGGGACAACAATGTTAGTCAACTTACCATCATCTATCCTCAAAATACTTCGCCTCCTATTCTAATGTATTTATTCAAAATTTTATAAATTTTCTACGTGGATAAGGAGTAATTCTACAACAAATAGTAGATGAAAAACAACTAGCACAAGATGAAAGACAACCGAAAGAAGATGAGAAACAACAAGAATAACATTAAATACCACCAGTAGTAGATTAAAAACAACTAGTACAAGATAAAAGACACCTAGAATAAGATGAAAGACAACCATAACAAGATGAAAGACAACGAGTGGAACATGAAGCACAACCAGTACAAGATGAAAGTCAACCAGAAGAATATGAGAAAACAACTTGAAGAAGATGAAATACTATCGGTGGCAGATGAAAGGCAACACGTAGAATATAAAAGACAACCAGTACAAAATGAAAGACAACTAGTAGAAGATCAAAACGAAGACAGAAAGAGATGAAATTCAACATGTAGTGGATAAAAAGACAACATTAACAAGTTGAAAGACAACTAGAAGATGAAAGACAACAATAACAAGTTGAAAGACAGCTAGAAGGATAGAAAGACAACTAGAAGATGAAATTCAACCAGTACTGGATGAAAGACAACCAATAGAACATGAAAGACAACTAGAAGAAGAGAAAGACAACTAGAAGAAGGTGAGGCGCAACTAGTAGGGGATGACAGACAAATAGAAGAAGATGATAGACAACTAGAAGTAGATGAAATACAACTAGTACAACCAGAAGAAGATGAAAAACAACGAGTAGAACATGAAAGACAACCAATACAAGATGAAAGACAACCAGAAGAAGTTAAAAAACAACTCGAAGAAGATACCACCAGTGGTAGATGAAACACAACTAGTAGAACATGAAAAACAACCACTACAAAATGAAAGACAACTAGAAGAAGATGAAATTCAACCTGTAATGGATCAAAGACAACCAATAGAACATGAAAGCCACCCAGTACAAGATCAAAGAGAACTCGAAGAAGATGAATGACAACCAGAAGAAGATGGAAGACGACTAGAAGAAGATAAATAACCACTAGTAATAGATGAAAGACAACCAGTACAAGATGATGGACAACTGGAAGAAGACAAAAGACAACTAGCAGAAGAAGAAAGACAACCAGAAGAAGATGAAAAACAACGAGTAGAAATGAAGACAACTAGGACAAGATGAAAGACAATCATAATAAGATAAAATACAATTAGAAGAAGATGAAATATCATGAGTAGTAATTGAACACAACCAGTAGAACATGAAAGACAACCAGTACAAAATGAAAAACCACTAGTAGAATATGAAAGACCACTAGAAGAAATGAAATTCAACCTGTAGTAGATGCAAGACAACCAATAGAACATAAAAGACAACCAGAAGAAGATGAAAGACAACGAGTGGAACAAAACACAACCAGTACAAAATGAAACTCAACCAGAAGAAGATGAAAAACAACTAGAAGAAAATAAAATACCACTGGTGGTAGTTGAAAGGCAACACGTAGAAATGAAAGGCAACCATTACAAAATAAAAGACAACTAGTAGAAGATGAAGACAACTAGAAGAAGATGAAATTCAACTTGTAGTGGATGAAAGACAACCAATAGAACATGAAAAACAACAATAACAAGTTGAAAGACAACTAGAAGGAGATGAAATTCAACTGGTAGTGGAGTAGGGGATAACATGCAACTAGAAGAAGATGATAGATAACTAGAAAAAGATGAAATACCACTGGTTTAGATGAAAGGTAACACGTAGAACATGAAAGACAACCGGTATAAAATGAAAGACAACAAGTAGAAGATGAAGACAACTAGAAGGCGATGTAATTCAACCTGACCTGTAGTGGATGAAAGACAACCATAAGAAGTTGAATGACAACTAGAAGGAGAGAAAGACAACTAGAATGAGGTGAAATTCAACCTGTAGTGGATGAAAGACAACTAATAGAACATGAAAGACAACCATAACAAGGTTAAAGACAACTAGAAGAAGAGAAAGACAACTAGAAGAAGGTGAGGCGCAACTAGTAGGGGATGACAGGCAACTTGAAAAAAATGATAGACAACTAGAAGAAGATGAATTACAACTAGTACAACCAGAAGAAGATGAAAAACAACGAGTAGAACATGAAAGACAACCAATACTGGATGAAAGACAACCAGAAGATGTTAAAAAACAACTCGAAGAAGATGAATTACCACCAGTGGTAGATGAAACATAACTAGTATAACATGAAAAACAACCACTACAAAATGTAAGACAAATAGTAGAAGATGAAAGACAACTAGAAGAAGATGAAATACAACCTGTAGCGGATTATAGACAACCAATAAAACATGGAAGCCATCCCGTACAAGATGTAAGATGACAACAAGAAGATGAAACACCACCAGTAGTAGATGGAAGACAACCAGTAGAACATGAAAGACAACCAATACAAGATGAAGGACAATTGGAAGAAGATTTTACAACTAGCAGAAGATGGATGACAACTAGTACAAGATAAAAGGCAACTACAAGAAGATGAAAGACAACTAATAGAGGATGAAAAACAACCAGCAGAACATGAAAGACAACCAGTACTAGATGAAAGACAACAAGAAGAAGAAGAAATACAACTAAAAGAAAATGAAATACAACAACAAGTAGAACATGAAAGACAACTAGTACAATATGAAAGACAACTAGAAGATGATGAAAAACCAACTAGTAGAAGACGAAAGACAACTAGAAAAAAATGAAAGACAATTAGAAGAAGTTGAAAATCGAAGAAGAATACCTACAACCAATAGTAGATGAAAAACAACTAGTAGAAGATGAAAGACAACCAATAGATAAAAACACCTAATACAATATCAAAGACAACTAGAAGAATATGAAAAACAACTTGTAGAAGATAATGACAACAAGAAGATGGTGAAATACGACTAGAAGAAGATAAAAAACTAGTAGAAGCAGAAATAGTACATACAACCAATAATAGATGAAAGATAACCAGTAGAACATTATGACAACCAACAGAACATGAAAGACAACCAGAAGAAGATGAAAAACAGCCAGAAGAGGATCAAATACAATAAAAAGAAGATGAAAGACATTAGAAGAACATGAATGACAATATGTATAAAATGTAAGGCAACAAGAAAAAGATGAAAAATACTAGAAGAAGATGAAAGACAACTAGAAGAAGATGAAAGACAATGAGTGGAACATGAAGCACCAGTACAAGATGAAAGTCAATCAGAAGAAGATGAAAAACAACTTGACGAAGATGAAATACCACCGGTGGTAGATGAAAGACAACCCGTAGAACATGAAAGGCAGGCAACCAAAAGAAGATTAGAAAGTCAACCAGTACAAGATAGAAGACAACTAGTAGAAGATGAAGACAACTAGAAGGAGATGAAATTCAACCTGTAGTGGATAAAAGACAACCATTACTAGTTGAAAGGCAACAACAAGAAGATGATAGACAACTAGAAGAAGATAAAATACAACTAGAGTAAAATGAAAAACAACTAGAAGAAGATGAAATACAATTCGAAGAAGAGTACCTACAATCAATAGTGGATTAAAAACTAGTAGAAATTGAAAGACAACCAGTAGAAGATGAAAATCAACTAGTAGAAATCATTGAGTTAAACTAGAAGTAGATGAAAATCAAGTAGTACAAGTTGAAAGACAACTAGAAAAAGAGTAGTGGACGCAAGTCATTGAGTAGAACATGAAAGACCAGTACAAGATGAGAGTCAACCAGAATATGATAAAAGACAACTAGAAGAAGATGAAATATTACCAGTGTTAGATGAAAGACAACTAGTAGAAAATAAAAGACAACTAGTACAAGATGAAAGACTATTAGTAGAAGATGAAAAACAACTAGAAGAATTTGAAATTCAACTTGTAGTAGATGAAAAATAACCAATAACATGAAAAACAACCAGTACAAGATGAAAGACAGCAAGAACAAGATGAAAAAAATAACTATTAGAAGATGAAATACAACCAAAGGAAGAATGAAATATACCGAAAGAAATGAAAGACAATCAGTAGAACATGAAAGATAGACAACTAGTAAAACATGTAAAACAACCATAACAAGAAGAAATTCAACATGTAGTGGATGAATGACAACCAATAGAACAAGAAAAACAACCATTACAAGTTGAAAGACAACTAGAAGAAGAGAAAGACAGTAGGAAATGACAGAAAACTAGAAGAAAATATAGACAACTAGAAGAAGATGAAATACAACTATAATAAAATGAAAAACAACTAGAAGAAATTGAAATACAATTCAAAGAAGAGTACCTACAACCAATAGTAGATTAAAAACAAATATTAGAAGATGAAATACAACCAAAAGAAAATGAAAGACAGCCAGTAGAACATGAAAAATTACTACTAAAAACATGAAACAAAACCAGTACATAATGAAAGACAACCAGCAGAAGATGAAAAACAACTTGCAAGTGCTGAAAGACAACTAGAAGAAGATTAAATTCAACCTGTAGTGGATGCAAGACAACCAATAGAATTTGAAATACAACTAGTACAAGGTGAAATACAACTAGAAGATGATGAAAATCAACTAGTCGAACATGAAGACAAGTACAAGAAGAACTACAAGCTAGAAGATGATGAAACCAACTAGTGAAGATGAAAGACAACTAAAGATGAAATACAACTAGAAGATGATGAAACCAATTAGTAGAAGATGAAAGACAACTAGAAGCAAATGAAAGACAACTATGAGAAGTTGAAAAACAACTGAAAGAAGGTGAATACAACTCGAAGAAGAGTACCTACAACCAATGGTAGATGAAAAACAACTAGTAGAAGATGAAATACAACGAGTATAACATGAAAGACACCACCCAGTACAACATCAAAGATAACTAGAAGAAGATGAAAAAAACTTGTAGAAGATGAATGACAACTAGTACAAAATGAAAGAAAACTAGTAGAATTTGAAAGATAACTAGAAGAAGATAAATTCAACCTGTAGTGGATGAAATACAATGAATAAAAAATGAAAGCCACCCAGTACAAGATGAAAAACAACCAGTAGAAAATGAATGACAACCAGAGGAAGATAAGAGATGACTAAAACTAGATAAAATAACACCAGTAGTAAATGGAAGACGAAGAACATGATAGACAACCAGATGGAAGACAACTAGAAAAACATGATAGACAACCAATACAAGATGAAGGACAACCAAATAAGATAAAAGACAACCAGTAGAAGATGAATTATCACTAGTGGTAGATAAAAGACAACCTAGTAGAAAATGAAAGACAACCAGTATAAGATGAAAGACTACTAGAAGATGAAAGGCAACACGAATATGAAATTTAACTAGTGGATGAAAGACAACTACTACAAGATGAAAGGATATTAGAACAAGATGAAGCACAACTAGTAAAATATGATATACAACCTGAAGTAGAATGAAATGAAATACAACCAAAAGAAAATGAGAGACAACCAGAACATCAAAGATTACTAGTAAAACATGAAAGAAAACCAGTACAAGGTGAAAGAAAACCAGAAGAAGATGAAAAACAACTAGTAGAAGTTGAAAGATAACTAGAAGAAGATGAAATTCAACTTGTAGTGGATGCAAGACAACGTGTAGAACATGAAATACAGCCAGTACAAGATGAAAGACAATCAGAAGAAGATAAAAGATAACTAGAAGAAGATTATATACCACAAGTGGTAGATGAAACACAACCTGTAGAACAAGAAAGACAACGTACAAGATGAAAGACAACTAGTAGAAGATGAAACTCAACTAGTAGAAGATGACAATAAGTAGAAGATGAAAGACAACTAGTAGAACATTAAAGGTTACCAGTAAAACATAAAAGAAAACCAATATAAGTTGAATGACAACCAGAAGAAAATGAAAATCAACTAGTAGAAGTTGAAAGACAACTAGAAGAAGATGAAATTCAACCTGCAGTGGATGCAAGTCATTGAGTAGAACATGAAAGACAACTAGAATAAGATAAAAGACAATCATAATAAGGTAAAAAACAACTAGAAGAAGATGAAATATCACCAGTGGTACATGAAAGAGAAGTAACAAATGAAAGACAGTACAAGATGAAAGACAACTAGAAGAAGATGAAACACAACTAGTAGAAGATGAAAGACAACCAGTAGAACAATAAAGGTTACTAGTAAAACATGAAAAAAGAACCAATACAAGTTGAATGACACCAAAGAAAATGAGATGAAAATACAACAAAAGAAAAATGAAAGACAATCATTATAACATGAAAGATTACTTACAGAACATGCAAGAAAACCATTACAGAGATAAGACAACCAGGAAAAAGATGAAAACAACTTGAGAAGTTGAAAGACAATTAAAAGAAGATGTAAGACAACGTGTAAAACATGAATACAACCAGTACAAGGATGAAATACAACAAGAAAATTGATGAAAAACAACTACTAGAAGAAGGTGAATACAACTCGAAAAAGAGTAGTAACAACAACTAGTATAAGATGAAAGGACAACCATAGAACATGAAAGCCGCCCAATAAAGATCAAACACTACTAAGGAGATAAAAATCATAGTAGAAGATGAAAGACAACCAGGAAGAAGATAAAAAACAACTAGAAGAGATGAAATAAAACTAGTAGATAGTAGACCAAGCATAAAACATGTAAGACAACCAGTACAAGATGAAGAAACAACAAGTAAAAGATGAAAGACAACTAGAAGAAGAAGAAATTCAACCTGTAGTGGATGAAGACAACCAATAGAACATGAAAGACAACCATTATAAGTTGAAAAACAACTTGAAGAAGAGAAATACAACAAGGAGAGATGACAACTAGAAGATGATAGACAACTAGAAAAAAGATAAAATACAACTAGAATAAAATGAAAACAACTAGAGAAGTTCAAATACAATTCGAAGAAGAGTACCTACAACCAATAGTAGATTAAAAACTAGTAGAAGATGAAAGACAACCAGTAGAACATGAAAGCCACTTAGTACAATATCAAATACAACTAGAAGAAGATGAAAATGAACTTGAAGAAGATGAATGACAACTAGAAGAAGATAATACCACCAGTAGTAGATGGAAGACAACTAGTAGAACATGAAAAACAACCGGCACAAGATGAAAGACAACTAGTAGAATATGAAAGACAACCAGAAGAAGATGAATAAAAAGACGAGTAGATTATGAAAGACAACCAGTTTCAAGATGAAAGACAACTAGAACAAGAATAAAATTCAACCTACAGTGGATGCAAGTCCTTGAGTAGAACATGAAAGAAAACCAGTACAAGATGAAGGACAACCAGAATAAGATACAAGACAACCTTGAAGAAGATGAAATATCACCAGTGATAGATGAAAGACACTACAATAATATGAAAATTCAACTTGTAGTGGATGAAAAGACAATCAATAGAACATGAAATACAACAAGTACAAAATAAAAATACAACTAGAATAGATGAAACACAACTAGTAGAAGAAGAAATACAACCAGAAGAAGAATGAAATACAAACCAAATAAAATGAAAAACAACCAGTAGAACATGAAATATTACTACTAAAATATGAAAGAAAACTTGTATAAGATGAAATACAACTACAAGAAGATGAAAACACTTGTAGAAGTTGAAAGACAACTAGAAGAAGATTAAAATTCACCTGTAGTGGATGCAGACGACCATAGCACATTAAAAACAACTAGTACAAGGTGAAATACAACCAGGAGATGATGAAAACAAACTAGTAGAAGATGAATGACAACCAGTACAAACTGAAAGACAACTAGTAGAAGATGAAAGACAATTAGAAGAAAATGAAATTCAACCTGTAGTGGATGAAATACAAGTACAAGATCAAAGATAACTATAAGAAGATGAAAAACAACCAGTAGAAGATGAATGACAGCCAGAGGAAGATGAAAGACGACTAGAAGAACATGAAATACCACCAGTAGTAGATGGAAGACAACCAGAAAAACATAATAGACAACCAGTACAGGATGAAGGACAACCAAAATAAGATAAAAAACAACTAGAAAAAGATGAATTATCACCAGTGGTGGATAAAAGACAACTAGTAGAAAATGTAATACAGCTAGTATAAGATGAAAGACTACTAGTAGCAGATGAAAGACAACTAGTAGAATATGAAATTCAACTTGTTTTGGATGAAAAACAACTAATAGAACATGAAAGACAACTAGTACAATATGAAAGTCAACTAGATAAGATGAAACACAACTAGTAGAAGATGATGTACAACCAAAGAAGAAGAAATACAACCAAAAGAAGATGAAGACAACCAGTAGAACATAAATTACAGTAAATATGAAAGAAAATCAATACAATTGAAATACAACAGAAAAAGATGAAAACAATTAGTAGAAGTTGCAAGATAACTTGAAGAACATGAAATTCAACCTACAGTGGATGCAAGTCATTGAGTAGAACATGAAAGACACCAGTACAAGATGAAAGACAACCAGAATAAGATAAAAGACAACTAGAAGAAGATGAAATATCAATAGCAGAACATGAAAGAAAACAAGTACAAGATGAAAGACAACTAGAAAAAGAAGAAAAATAACTAGTAGAAGATGAAATACAATTAGAAGAAGATGAAATTCAACTTGTAGTGGATGCAAGTACAAGAGGAAATACAACCAGTACAAGATGAAATACAACTAGAAGATGATGAAAACCAACTAGTAGAAGATGAAAAACAACTAGAAGAGTACCTACAACCAATAGTAGATGAAAAACAACTAGTAGAAAAGCCAACCAGTAGAACATGAAAGACACCCAATACAAGATCAAAGAAAACTAGAAGAGATGAAAAATCCTAGTAGAAGATCAAGGACAACCAAAGAAGATAAAAGACACCTAATAGAAGATGAAATACCACTAGTGGTAGATGAAACACAACCAGTAGATCATTAAAGACAACCAGTACAAAATGAAAGACAACAAGAAAAGATGAAAGACAACTAGAAGAACAAGAAATTCATCTGTAGTGGATGAAAAAAAAAAACAATAGAACATGAAAGACAACCATTACAAGTTGAAAGACAACTAGAAGAATGTGAGGCGCAACTAGAAGAAGATGATAGGACACTAGTAGAAGAAGATGAAATACAACTAGAATAAAAAAAAAAACAACTAGAGGAAGTTGAATATAATTCGAAGAAGAGTACCTACAACCAATAGTACATTAAATAACTAGTAGAAGACGAAAGACAACCACTAGAACATGCAAGCCACTTACTACAAGATCAGAAACAACTAGAAGAAGATGAAAGACAACTAGCATCATATGAGAAACAACGAGTAGAACATGAAAAGACAACCAGTACAAGATAAAGACAGAAGAAGATAAAAGACACCTAGTAAGAAGATGAAATACCACCAGGTATATGAAACAAAACTAGTTGATCATGAAAGACAATTAGTACAAATGAAAGACAACTAGTAAATGATATGGACCACTAGAAAATGAAGAAATTCAACCTGTAGTGGATGAAAGACAACCAATAGAACATGAAAAACAACCATTACAATGTGAAAGACAACTAGAAAAAGGTGAGACGCAACTAGTAGGAGATGACAGGCAACTAGAATAAGATGATAGATAACTAGACGAAGATGAAATATAACTAGAATAAAATGAAAAACAACTAGACGTAGTTGAAATAAAATGAAGAAGAGTACTACAAGCATAATTGATTAAAAACAACTTGTAGAAGATGAAAGTAACTAGTCGAGTATGAAAACCACTTAGTACAAGATCTAAACAACTAGTAGAAGATTATAAAATAAATTAGTAGAAGATGAAAGACAATCGAAGAAGATGAAATACCACCAATAGTAGATGGAAGAAAAGTAGAACAAGAAAAATAACGGTACAAGATGAAATACAACGGGAAGAAAATTAAAGACAACTAGTAGAAATGAAAGACAACCAGAAGAAGATGATAAAAACAATAACTAAGAAAGACACCAGTACAAGATGAAAGACAACTAAACATGGTGAAATTCAACTGTAGTGGATGCAGTCATTTAGAACATGAAAGAAACAAGTACAAGATAAAAGCAACAAAAATAAGATAAAAG
>JAJGRW010000315.1:760962-808121 GCA_025461045.1 Carex parvula
CTATCCAACACTGGCGATGATGGCCCGCGACGTATTTGCCGTACCCGTGTCAACCGTCCCTTCCGAAAGTTGTTTTAGTTCGGCGAACAGGATCCTCTCCGACAAACGCAGTAAGTTGGGTGCACATGTTTTTGAGAGACTTGTGTGCTTGAAAGATTGGATTGATGCTGATGAGCGTAACCAACATCGAGATCATCAAGAATCATCATCCGGAGTCGACACTGAAGAAAGCGGTACCGATACGCGGCCCGCGGCTAATTCGGATTCTGACAGTGCGGAAGAGAGCGAACAATGGTATATGAATCCAAACTACTAGATATGTAGTGTCGGTATACATTTCTAACCTCTTTTAATCTCTATGGTTATTTTTTAAATTATAATTTCTAAACGTTTCAATTAGTTCTTAAATTATTCATTTTAAAGAATAATTACTAACAAAAAAAAAGTTAGAACTCCGCCTATGTTATTTTACATAGCCGGTTCCAAGTCCGGAATAAAGGAGGAGGGTAACTTTTATTTTTGAATTTAGATTTAATTTAGATTTAACTTTTTATACCCCTCACAAAACCTAAAAATAAATCACTCAAATAGCAAAATATTGCGCTGCCACCACTTATTGCGGGCCGCAATAACATCTATTGCGGACCGCAATGAGTGGTGGCAGTGCAGAAAAACTGTTTTTTTGTCATTACGGGCCGCAATATTTTTTTTTCGTGCAATCAATGGTTGCGGGCCGCAATCATTACGGGCAGACGGCAGTTAACCTTGTTTTTTTTTCTTTTATTTAATTTAATTTAGATTTAAATTAGATTTGGATTTAATTTTAATTTTAATTTAGATTTAGATTTATATTCAATTTAGATTTAATTTAATTTGCATCTAAATTTAGATTTGAATTTTTATTTAATTTAATTTAGATTTAGATTTATATTATCAATTTAAATTGAACGTTTACAAAATATATTATCAATTTAAAATGTTTATTGTTTTAAATTAATTGATTTAAGATATTTTTGATTTATATTTTATTTAACCTATTAATTAGATTTGAATTTCAATTTAGATTTAATTTAATTTGCATCTAAATTTAGATTTGAATTTTTATTTAATTTAGATTTAGATTTATATTATCAATTTAAATTGAACGTTTACAAAATATATTATCAATTTAAAATGTAAACTACAAATTTCGAGATATAAATAAATTATGAAACTATACAATTAGAATGAGAGTTTGAAAATAAAATAAAATTACTCGTGTAAAGAAATAATATTTCGTACGACACGTAATAATATTCGTACGACACGGTAAACACGTAATAAACACGTAATAATATTCGTACGACACGGTAAAAAAAATAAGAAAACAAATCAGAACACAAAATAGAAAACAGCAAAAAAAAAAAAAAAAACTACCCGTGCCCGTCCTGCCCGTGCCCGCTGTACCCGTGCCCGTTGTACCCGTCTACCCGCAACGGGCACGGGTTTGAGACGGGCAGGGCGGAGTTTTTAAAAAAAAAACCCGCCTACCCGTGCCCGTTGTACACGCCTACCCACCTACCCGCTGCCCGGGACGGGTACTGCCCTGCCCGTCCCGAGGTACACGTTTGCAAATCACTACTTTGGCCCGTAAACTTTAAAATGGACTCAATAAGTCGATAATTTCTTGCATTTTTATTAATACCCAAAAAGAAATTATCAAATCTGTCCTCATCTCAGAATTTTTATTAAAAATGCCCTAACTGTCCAGCAGTGGGTTCCCATACCAGACCGCCCCCAGTGGGGCGGTCCTCTATAAAACTCCTTTAGAAGGGGTTTTTCTCTCTCCTAACCAGCACAGTTTCATTCTAACAATTCCAAAAGAAAGAGAGGCGATTTTGTGACGATTTTGAGCGATTTAAGGCAAGTAGAGGTATATTAAGACGAGAAGGATGGACAGTAACAATCGAGGTAAGAAAGAGAGCAACCGAGATCGTGGCGTATCGAGAGGAGGGTCAATTAGTGATTGAGATAAAAATGAGAGAAAAAAGAACAACTGTCAAGTATGCCGTAATTTCCAGAACTGTCATGTATGTACCATGAAGGAATGAATTAAACGGCCTTTTCGATATGAAATTTCTAATTATTCACAAATAACCACAACTTGATTATACTACGTCCGTTGATAATACTATGTCCCTCTGACGAATGGGCTTCACCAAAATTATCCGACGGCTGCCGTGAGAAACGAATTCAATCACCTGAAGTGACTGAAATTTGATTGATCTGCTTTGGCAAAGGGACCGTGCATTCTACGGTTCTACCTCGAGTCGGATTTGTCCGAATTCTGATGGGACGGTCCGAATCAAAACTCAGAATTTGGGTTTCTTCAGAGGATCCTGACTCGTGCGTTTCTCCCTGTAGCAAAATACGCAATCTTCCAATTCTTCCCTGCGAATTTTGTTCGAATTAGTGAGTAAACAACCGTAGACCAAAACACATCTGCGGATCCATCGACTAGATCCCGGAGATTCGACAGAATCAGCTCAGCTCCGCTCAGTTCAACACAAATGGAGACGACGTCGCAAGAAACGAACCGGAAACAGCCCCCGATCCCATGGCTAAACTCAATGGCGACAGAGCCCTTCTATGTCCTCCACCTCCTCGCCTTCTTCTCCTACTTCGCTGCGCGCAGGGCCGCTTGTCAGGACGTCTCCAGTGATATCTCCGACCATCTCCTCCGACGGGTAATTTGATAATCTTATTGACAAGTTTCTCTCGTTTTATGTTTATTTTTTATTGTTGTATGTTTTTCTAATCGGTTATTTATTTGTTCAAACAGGAGATCCAAGCGGTGCTTGCATTATCGGTGTTTCTTGCAATAAAGGTATGTACCAAGCTTAAACGAACGTAGTAATATTTTATGGTACCTTCTCACTGGTATCAGTGATAGTGTTTCTGGTTTGGCTACGGTCATGTTATATTTTCCTTTTCTTTAGTTAGTACGTTACCTTAGCATAGTCTTACAATTAAGGGCAAATTGATGTGAGATAAAGGTTGGATTCAATCTTATTTGCGGCATTATTTTCACAATTTAGGGTAATTTGTACAATTTTTGAATAACTAGGGGGTGATTGCATATATGGATCTTAATTGGAAGCTTAAGCTGCATTTGATCTGTCATAGATGGGGCTAAGTTAGGTAAAAGAATAAAATCTGAGGAAATCGGAGGCCTAGAGTGCTGGTCAGTAAGCACAACACGAGCTCCTATATTCCAGTATCATCTGGCTGCTACCTATATAGAACTGGTATAATAGAAAGTTTTGGAAAAGCTAGATAGGGAGTCGGGCGGAACTCTAATTCAAGTTATAGATTCACTCAAGCACAATGAAAAGATCGTGAATGAAGTGATATGGAAATATAGGTCTAATTGTACATTTTGAATTTTTTTTCAAGCACCATCCTGTAGGAATTATTATCTGATCCTTGATAACTTCGAACTTTTGATCAGTTTGTGAAGGAGGAAAACTGGGAAGGATTCATTGCCGATGCGTTATTTTATGCCAAGGTATGATTTTTTTTCTTGGTTTAACCATTTAGGTGCTAAGTTTTGTGTTAGAGTAATGCTATTGATGCAATTTCTGAGGGTATACTTGTAAGGTACTATTTCTTTATCTGGAGCTGGTTAGCCTAATATTATAGAACTTTAGAACTTCCAACGTTTATTAATATTCTAAGCTTTGATGCTATTCTTTTGCAAAGTTGCAGTTTACTATAAAGCAATGGTATGGTGCAAGTCAAATAATGTTTTATGATGCAATTTTATGTGCATAACTTGGTAAAACTAATGCTAAAAACCTGACCTAGTAGGGTAACTAGCCAATACTAATTAAGATTTTCTTATGCTTTGTTTGGCTCTGTCCTCTCTGTGCTGTCTATTCTGCAATTTTTTTTTTTTTTTTTGTGTATTCAATTTTTGTGTTTGATATGTCAGGTTTTCCTGTTGGCTGTCTGTTTGGTCATAGACTATCGGCTTTCTCTGAGCTACCTATTCGGTTTTATTGGTACTCTTTAACTGGATATTTGTTTGGCCTTTTCCTTAACCAGTTGGTGCTTAACAATTTTTTTTTTGGGGGTTGAAGGTGGTAAAGGAAAAGTTTGGTTAAATTATGGAAACTAAAGAATAGTCAAGGCTTAATTGCTCAATTCATGGATTAGTTAGATTAAATGGTGCAGCATATTACAATTGGTAAACCACTATCATATTGCGCATTTGAGAGGCTTAGAGAGCTGTCCTTCACTAATTTAAATCATTTTTTTTTGCAGTTATGTTTGTTGTTAGTCAGCAACCGCCTTATGATGGCCTTGGTAAGCATAGAAAAAAAAAAAAACTAAACCTTGTTTCTTATTCATTTGGGACTAAAGGCTTGGTTGTTGTTGTTGTTGTGTCTTATTCGTAATATACAAGTAAATTCATGCTAATGCTATAAAATAATCAGATCAGTTTGCAGAGAAAATTTTACAAAATGTCATTTCTTTTGCTATTTTATCTTTTTGATGTATTTTAACTGGTTCTACCATTTTACAAATTTTGTGATTTTTTTCTGCCTTGTATATTAGGTGCATGTACTGAGCTGACACCTTTTCAACTGGATAGCATACTATCAGAAGGCAACACCACTAGATATTGGCTGGTCTGTTTTTAATCTTGTTCATTGTATTATCTACCTTCCTTTTTTCTACTTGGTTAGAAATTCAAAAGTATGATATTTATCTACAAAATAACCCATTTCTCTTCAGCATTTAACAGATTGAATTACGTGCTTCTACTTCATTATCTTGGGTGCATACGAGTCGTGTTTTTGCTGAGCTCTCAACTGTGTATGTACTCCTTCCAATGCATAACTATACCACCTTCAATAAAACAAAAAACAAGTAATTTGCATTTATTCAAATATAACACCATGCTGGTAAGACCAAGGTTTCAGTCTTAGGGTCAAAGAAAAAAGGAGCTTACTACAGGTGAGGTAGTAATGGTGATGCAGCCTTGTAAAGGTGGTGTTTGCATGATGAGTACATGGTTGCTCCTTTTTGTTAATTGGAGAAGGGGGAGAGCAGGTGCTCTGTGGAACTGGTTTTTCCCATGCTTTTGTAGCATATAATGCTGCATTTTGATTGTTTAAAGCAAGTATATGGTAAAAGAATTTATTTTCTTGTAGAAAGAAATTAGGGAAACCAGTGTCAGAATTTAACTCAATACTACCCTTTCCAAATGTTGTGTTATTTGTAAATATTTCTGGAAGTGTTATATCCAGATTCCACACTGAACCTATTTATGGTCAGGTCTATTTAATACTTTCTACTGTTTCTGTTTTGTTGTTGTTGTTGTCTAGTTGTGCTTAGTTGAGATATGTGCAAGTCAAATAGCTTGCAGTTGTTAATAGTACCATTTTCTAAGCTGTACTGAACTTGCAATAAAATATTATCTTGTGCAATTCTTTTTTAAGATGCTGTTCTCTGCAGATATTCCAATAAGAACCTCTCTTTTGGGGTAATTGATCTTGGCCGCTACCCAAATGCTGCCCCCTTGTTTGGTGTATCTCTATGGGGTAGGTTTCTTTTGGAAAACTTTCTTTTTTTTCCTTTGCAGAATTTGGAGAAGAAAGCCCAAAATGACTCCAAAACTGTTAATATACCCTTTGTTATTATTGTGAAACTACATTATATAGATGACAATGGTACATAGAATAATGTGCCTACACATTTGATCAGGAATATTCCTATATTGTTGTTTGTTGCTCTAAAGTTCTACCTTATTTATTATATATATATCTATAATATGTAATATTAGATATACCTCTTTCTGATATGGAAGTAACCATCTCATTTATACGTCTGACTGTAGAGACAGACAAAAATTTTTGAACTTTATCTCAGGTTTTTAGATGGATTTTTTAGATTTTTTATCCACTACGCTCGCTCAAATTTGCTTGACCAGAATTGCTAGATTTATAATTTGAATTTGCATATGGAACAGATCAGATTCCAACATATATACTATTTGACAAATCGGCTGAAGTTGCGAGATTCCCTGATGTAACTTTTAAACCAAAACCATTCTCATCTCCTAATATTTCCAAGGTATGCAATCTATCAATCTCTTTTTCTTGCTGCTGCACTGCCCCAATTAGTTAAGTCTTAATCTAGATAATTCTGTATACCTCAGTAAAGATCCATTTTAGCCTCATCTGGGCAATACAAATAAATTGCATTAACTAAAATTATGATTTGACAATTTCTTAGCCCAACCAGTACTTGTATTACTGATTCTTTTGTTACAACAAAATGCATATTGTGTGCCTTGGTAATAGTGTCATAGTTAGTACCTATGGTTCAATGACAACCAATAGCATCGGACCTAGTTGGTATAACACTAATGTTTACCTTAATTATCTTTTGGGATTCTTTTTGGGAAAATTTCCTGTAATCTGATTGTCAGATTTTTTAGTGCTGCATTTTTTAAATACAAAACTAAGTTGCATAATAAATGAATAGTATATATAACACATTGTTTTCCTTACCTATTGTAGAGGCTACTTTGTGAACATTTCGAGCTCGACAGACACCTTGTTGAATATATATCTAAATAGTATGTCAACTTCTTGACCTTATTTTTTCTGATCAGTTTTGTATAATTCCTGTACAATCTTAAAATATTCCATGTACCCCTGTATAATGAAAAAATTTGTGTTGTCTTTCCCATTGAAATTTGCGCAAGTTTTAAAAAACCATAAAGTATAGCTTTTCTGTTACGCGATTGACCACTGAGAGAGAAGGGCAGGAATTGGGAATACTGTAGGAAATTTTCGAAGAAAAAATAAGGGTTAAAGTTGGTATTACTTGTATAGTTGGGCGTACATGATATTTTGATATTGTACAGGGGAATATTAGAAAATTTTCTATAGTTCTAGTTTGGTTAAATAGTAACTTGGTTAACTTGTCCTTCTTATCAGGCGTAGCAAGAGAACTTTTGTGATTTCTTGATATTTTGGTACACATCCTGGTAAAATGTTTATGAACATTATTCATAGTTTATATCAGGAGCACCTACTTTCTTGGTTCATCATACATGCAATTTTTGTGTAGGTTAGTTGGTGATTTGAAGTTCTTGTAAGGTAATTCAGTTGTCCCAGTTATTTTAATTTGACTGGGCCTGATCTTGTACTTTTGATCATTATTAATGCTTAATCTGGCATTTATGTATTTGTGGATTTCAGAGTACCAAGCAGGCAAAGGTAGCATTTGTCTGACATTATGACAGCATCGCATAGTTTTCAAATATCTTTGTTGTTGCGGACTGTTATTTTGCTCAACTTAGTCATCAACAACTTTCCTTTTGTCATTTTGTCTCGCAATAGTAGGTTGCTTTGAACAATCCCAGATGATCCTGAGACTAACCTATTAATAGTACAAGGACCAATTGGAATGGAATCCAAATTTGTGACATTTCAGGTACCAAAATAAGCAACTCACCATATCTGATTAATTAAACAAATAAAAGCAGGAGACATGGCACTTTGTGGGTCTGAAGTTTTGAAGTAGTTTCTGCATTTATTATATCTGTCTTATATAACCAAGCACTGTAACTTTATGAAATAATTAAAAATAAATGTCAGTGAAGCAACGGCACATGGAAAACATTGGCAAAATTATAAATTGATGTCTTTATTTTATGTTTGGTGCTACTGGGATGATAAATTGATCATCTTAGCTTGGTCCTTCGGGACCATAAAGAAGGAATACCTGAAAGTAGCAAAGCAGCTTTTACATTGCCACTATCTCATTATCGAATAAATATGACCGAAGGATCCTTCATTATATATATATATATATTTGTTCAATTGGATTATCATTATTCACATCTGTGGTGATAAGACGTGTTTGTGTTACAGGAAATGGTTTTTACAAAAGCCAACAATCGTTGTAATTATTTTTTCACATATCAGACATTGCTTTTAACGACAAAATCACATTGCATAAATAATAATATAATCATTTAGTGCTGTGTCTAGAAAAATGATCGACGGGGACATGCATCAAGACATATACAAGTTCCTCCACTGGACGATGCAAGTTTACCTTTTGCCACCTATTCAAAAGGAAAGCAGATACAAAATAACAATGAATGAGAAGTATACTGGAGTCTGGAAACCTTCAAGTGTTCAACTCATAGACCCAATCATATAAAATGTGAAGAAGAAGCTGTCCTATCCTGCAAAAATTTAAGATTATCTTTTACCAATTAAAAGCTTCTTGTTGTTAAAGTAACTTTTCTTAATAAGATGTATATATGTTACTAATAGATGAATGCTATGTATGACTTAAGTTACCATCAAGTTAATGACCTATAGAGAAAACTGCACACAACACACACACACACACACACGCACACAGAAATCACACATCAACAAAAATAAAATAAAAACAAAAAAAAAAATCTAATGCTCTGATTCACCTCCAATAAAGATGGAGACCATCCTAATTTGCGGAAAATAACGAATAAGGTCTTTGATGCAAAGAAAAAAAAAATGAATATAGCTAATAAAAAATGAGCATAAGCTCGACTTTGACACTTTCAGCTAGTACAGGCGCACTCTTTTTATACAAGCAATTGCAGTCAGAAATTCATTTCGATATGAACTAAGTTATATAACTTGTACTAGATTTGATTATTATTTTAATTCGGTTTCATTTTTTTAAGTTAATTTAAGCAAAGAAAATAACAAACATAATATCTCAACTTCAATTCTTACTTTGTTGTCTCCGAAGAAAAAAACATTTTGTTGCTTGCCATGCCATCATATTGAGTACCAACCCAACTAAATTAATGATTTTGAGATGGGAGAGATACTCATAACTTATTCCTAAGAACCAATAAAATAAAATGTTTTAAACAAATTAACCAAAGTTAAATTTTAGACGAAAGAACATTCGGAAGATATTCAGCCTATGCTGCATGGATACGGGTACGGGTATCGTATCGGATACGATACGGATACGGCGATACGGCAATTTTAAAAAATCAAAGATACAATACGGCTATTATATATATTATTTTTATTATTTTATTTATATTTTTTGTCAACAGTTATATATATAAATTAAATATCAAAAATTCTGAATATTTTAAGATACAATAGCCCAGCTATATATTAAATACAAAAGATACTAACTTCTAACAGAAAATATGTAGTAGTGTAGTGGTAAAGGGGTGTATAGTTTGGAACAGAGTATATGGGTTCGATTCTGCTTGCCGTTGAAAAAAATAAATTTTAGCTGAATTTTGGCTGATGGTGCATGCGCGGTGTACGGACTTCAGCTCAGCCTGCTGGTGTATACGTGGTGCATGCTTGGGTTCACACTATGTTCCATTCTACGGAGCGCGTCAGAGCCGTATCCAAAGTATCCAAAAGTGTCAGAGCCGTATCCAGAAGTGTCAGAGACGTATCGGAGACTGTATCGGATGATTTAGGATACGCCACGTAAGCCGATACGCCAACTGGCGTATCAGATATGTATCGGTGCCGTATCGGGCTCGTATCGGTATCCGATACGCACCCGATACGGGTACGGAGCCCAATATGAAGTATCCGAGTAACATAGTATTCAGCAGATCAATGTTGCACTATTTAAGGCCTCATCATGAGCAAACTATAAGCACAACCTTGCATTCTCATCATACAATCAGTGCTGAGGTACTAAACAACCATGGATCAGTTTGTGCAATCACAGAGGTCCCGCCGTTCTTGCAATTGGCACCGCACTCCTAGATGCCATTGTCCCTCAAGACACATATCCCGACAAGTTTTTTCGCCTTACCAATAGCGAGCATCTTACTGACCTCAAGGACAAGATGACCAGGATATGTAAGTTAGTTTCTATTTTATTAGTTAATGTATAATCTAAAAATTGTTGTGATCTAACTTGCTCAATCGCTCTCTGGTCATACCATGATTGTATAAATAAAATGAAATAGATTGACGTTCCTACTTACTACAAACTTAGCATGTTCATCCTAATTTATTCCCAATATTTGTTAACTCCATTAGTTTTTAAAATCTCAAAAATTAGGCCCACACTGATGGTTCGTAAAATACCATCTTTAGTCGCAACCGGCCTAAGGATATTCGTTTATTTTCTTTTCAGGTTTTATTAATCTTGGCCCAAACATATTTCAGAAGTGTTACAAGCAAATAATGGGCCGATAATGAACTGGGGCTTTTTATTTGGGCTACAGACCCATGCCTTCTGTTCTTATAATTCTGTTTTGGGCCTAATATGTTTTGCTTGGTAAGATGCGGAGCTTCATTTAGTGTATTGAAATAACCCGGCCGGTCCAGGACCGGACCGGACAACCGGACAATCCGTGGTTCGGACCTGGACCGGACCGGACTTTGGCTAGAAACAGGTCTAGCAAGGGTTTGGGTCACTAATTTTCACTAGAATCGTGTAGGACCGGACTGGACCAAACGCGGACCGCACTGTGTAACCGGACCCAATCCGAATTTAGCTATTTTCACCTCTGTTAATTGATCATTAAAACTGTACCAGTCTGTAATATTTTTGTATAGAAAAATTATATTATCTGAAAACTAGACTTTCATACCTTTATTTTGATATAAATAGCACAAAAATCCATGTAGCCATTTTCTCTAAATTGAATTTTGAATCTGGTCAAAATTATAGGACTGCTCACTGGAATTTTAGGTTTTCTGATTTCTGACCTCTGTCAATTAATCGTTAAAACTGTATCAATCTGTAATATTTTTGTATAGAGAAATTATATTATCTGAAAACTAGACTTTCATACCTTTATTTTGATATAAAGAACACAAAAATTCATGTAGCCATTTTCTCTAAATTGAATTTTGAATCTGATCAAAATTATTGGACTGCTCACTGGAATTTCAGCTTTTCTGATTTCTGACCTCTGTCAATTAATCGTTAAAACTGTACCAATCTGTAATATTTTTGTATAGAGAAATTATATTATCTGAAAACTAGACTTTCATACCTTTATTTTGATATAAATAACACAAAAATTCATGTAGCCATTTTCTCTAAATTGAATTTTGAATCTGGTCAAAATTATAGGACTGGTCACTGGAATTTCAGCTTTTCTGATTTCTGACCTCTGTCAATTAATCGTTAAAACTGTACCAATCTGTAATATTTTTGTATAGAGAAATTATATTATCTGAAAACTAGACTTTCATACATTTATTTTGATATAAAGAACACAAAAATTCATGTAGCCATTTTCTCTAAATTGAATTTTGAATCTGATCAAAATTATTGGACTACTCACTGAAAAAAAAAAATAAAGACCAGAACTCGGACCGGACCCGGACCGGACCGTGTAAATTTGGACCACGGTCCTAGCACGGGTTTGGGCCAACCACAAAAAATAATTTGGACCGGACCCATGCATACTGTTTAAACCCGTAGACCCGTGGGAACCGTGGACCGGCCGAGTCTGGACCAAACCGTCCCGTTTGCAAAATACTAGCTTCATTAACAATTTCTTGTAATTACCCGACGGGTTTTGAGCTCAAATAAATAAAAAAGCATAAGCGTGCTAAATTAATTAATTAGCCTTCGGATAAGTTGAGCAGAGGTACTGCAAATGGGGCTCGTCAAGATGTTTCAGTAATTCAGTACTGATTACAAGGAGATTTTACGAAGCTTCAATAGAGAATCAAAGTATTGATCGTTTGAAAAGTGTTGGCATGATTTATAATTTATTTTGATTGTAATTGTTTCGTTTAACTTTTACTTTCATATCTCATTGCTTTGTGTGACCAGATATTGTTGGGGTTCATTTGGTAAGTAATGCAGCACCATCAATTATTTTGTAGAAAAAATAATTTCTTAATCTTAAAAGATGGAAGGAGCTGATGAAATTCTTTCTTTACAAAATTTCCAAAATAAAAGTAAGCCACTATAACAACTAAATCTATTTAAGTTATTCAAGATTAAATATTTATATGCTTCAATCTGACAAACAAGTGCAATTTCTTTCTCTGCAAAAAAATATTAAAATGGGAGTGTACTTTTAGAAATATTGAGATAATTATAAACGCATAATCTTGAGATATATTAACAATTATTTACAAATGTGCATGACACGAACTTAGTTTACATCCTTCTGTTAATGAAATATAGTAGGTATGTTGCTTACTTTTCAGAGAAAAAAAAAACTAAGTTTACATCCCTGGGATCATATAAAACGAAATGATAGTGTAATCAATTATTTGCGGAGATAATTAAACAGTCACAATGTTAAATATTTCAATATTAGTTATGTAGACAATACATAGAATACATGTGATCAAAAGATAAGTTATTCATTTCCTATATAGTACAAGTAGCTAGTAGGAGCAAATATTTCATGGATCATCTAATGTCTCCCAGAAAAATGCAACATTAATTGAATAATTAATTAACAACAGCAACGTAACTGAATATATAGTGTTGATCGATCACTGAATTGATAACTGGTTGATCTCAAGCCATGGGCCACAACTCATTGTTCGATTCATCTTCGACCTCTCGTGCACACTATCCATGGATCTTCTCCTAAGCGAGTTTTTCCTCGCAATATCCCTCATGGTACCAGCGAAGGAGAGTTTAGGGTTCAGCCGAGTTGTTTTATTAAAGTCAGAGCAAAGAGAAATGTGTGATTCTAGTGCCTCTTCCATGGTCATGTTCGGTGTTCGTTTTGCAATCTCCTTTATTGCCTCAGAGCAAATCCCGCAAACCCACTTGCCGCAGAAGATTTTTCGCACTCCTGAAATGAATGCAATGGTGCACTCCTCTGACATGCCACAACAGTCGCACTTTATTAGCTCTATTTCGGTGCTTTCAATTCGAAGATCCACATCCTTCTTCTGCTGCAAAAACTAATTTATTAATGATGTATCATGTATCAATGATTAATTAGGAATGACTTTTCAATACTTGTGAATAAAAAGTACAAAATAATTGATTGTTGAAAGAATATCTTAATTATCCAAAGATGATTAAAAAAATTCTCTCGTGTGAAGCCTCATTTTAATTAAGTAGCTAGGATATGACACTGCTCTTCAATTATGTAAATGCATCATTACTTCACTTAATTATCATTTGTTAAAAACTAAAAACTATTGGCTTAATTTATCATATATATATATATATACTCATAGAGTGTATACCTTTGGTGGAAGAAGGCACTGTTTACTCTCCTGTTTGCTCATTGGTGTAAACTGCATGTAGTTTTAATGAACTTGCTACCTCTCACTCACACACAAATAAAGCTGGTTTGGACTTGGAGAGAAAACTGCAGTACATGCCCTTCCTTTTATAGGTGCGTGCATCAACTTGTGCAATTTGCTCATTGAAAGTGATATTTGTATACCTTTATATTGCTCCGATGTACGTATATATGTAGCTTCTTTTAATACCATAGATTGTTTTACTTTTGCTTTCTCAAACAATATTCACCTTATATATATATACTTGTACTTCTCCATATAGTTTCTTTGATTCAAAATCTACAATTTAAGTGCATCTTTGATTTTGAAACCGTTGATATGTACATAGTATGGTTGTTATAGCATCGATGTTACTTATATTGTAGCTTGCTTTAATTGAGTATGGTGATAATTAATTTGTTAATTTTTGCAGCAGTTGTCATTCTGCAGCCACCATCAAGACTAGCTAGTTCTGAGAAGATAATCTTATATAGTTGAAAATGTTACTATATATTTTCCTTCTGTACTTAACAGTTGAATATTGAATTGACTCAACATTCATTTGTAACTAGATAATCTTAATTAGTTCATGAAAATGTTACTATATAGGATTATTTATATGTGTTTATAAGTTTAACTAAATTAGGAAGGAGAAACCAACACGTTGGTGCAATCAGGGGCTATACCAAACTTTCAAACTATAAGGGTCAAATGCACATTAATTGGAAGTCAATTTAAAGATTTATGGGTGTAATTGTATTTTTGTAAAAATACACTGGGAGTTAATCATACATAAAATAAAATAAAATTACAAAAATTCATTGTTCTTAAATCCGCCCCCGGGTGCAATTGTATTTTTGTAAAAGCCAACATAACTGCTTTATCGATATAAATATAGGAACCTCGCTCTATTTATGGACTAGAAACTATCAACAATATTAACGCCAATAATTTGCAGGGGAGAGCCACATGTGATCAGGTTCAAGAAATTTTTCAAAAATATACTTCTAATTATATTTTCAGAAAAAATAAAGAAAAATATACTTGAGGTTATAAAATAATTATAAAATTATTTCTATCATAATTAAATTTTGTCACATCCTACTAAAACTAAATTTCTTAGCTCCCGAGATAATTTGTCAAGCATTGTCAATTGCTTTCCACTAGGGGTGGCAACGAGCTAGCTCGGTCCGAGCTAGGTCCTAGCTTAGCTTGTTAATTATGGACCGAGCTACAGCCGAACAAGCTGGATCTAGGGCATCCGAGCTAAAATTTCAGTTTGAAATCGTGACAAGCCAGTCCGAGCTAGCTCTCGAGCTGATGAACTGGCTTGCTAGGTTTGGCTGGATCTTGTTTTAAGAAGAAAATAAATTCTACAAACTTTTTGGATCGAGCTGAATCGAGCTAGACAGTATAAAATACACACAGAATCATACAAATTCACAAATTAATGCCTAGCCGAGCTAGCTCGTGAGCTAGCGAGCAAGCTAGGCCCTAGCTTGAACTAGTAAATTCTGAATCGAGGTAATGGCGAGCTGGCTCGTTAATAGCTCGGTCTAGTAACGAACGAGCTGTTAGCGAGCGAGTCAGGTGCGAGTCACGATCGAACCACGAGCTACGAGTTATTTTGCCACCCCTACTTTCCACTTATGATGGATGTGACCGATACATGTCCCAAAAGATACCTGAGGCCCGAGTTTTGATAGGACGTATGCAGTTGTTTTTCACCAAAAATGTCATATCAGAAGCGACATAAATAAATTTGCTTCAGTTATTAGTGATTTGTGCAGTTGAAATAAATCATGTTAAAGTTAACCGAAAAGGGTACAGGATATCAAAAGAGTTCCTGGAAATAATTGAACTATATAATTATATCTATGTTCTTTTTTATTGAATATTTTTTATGCATTAACTCTTATGGATATGTTTTGTTGTAAAACAAGAATAGTTTTAATAGTCAAATAAAAAATAATTATTGTTTGTCTTATTAGAATAGCTAAATCTCAAAAAATTTAGAAATAGTCTATTCTAGTAAAACAAAAAAGATTGAATTCACTATTCTAGCTATTCTAACCCAATCAAACATTGAATAAGTTATTCTCAATTATACCAAACATACTCTATATATGCTCCATGTTTATATATACTTATTAATATGCAGTTGGTCATGATATGTTCAATAAGTTCCTTCCTCTTCTTCTTTTTTTTTTTTTCGTTTTTGCAATATGAAGAATTGCAATTTGTCATAGCGGCTATGAAATACGAGAAAATGATTGGAACATAGGATCACGACATCTCAGTACCTTTTTGCTAAAAGGAGAAGAAAAGTTATGAGCTCATGCCATAATTAATTTTGATGCATTGGATCTGTTTACACTGAAAATGAAGTGCATTTATTAGTTAATTGCTTTACAAATTCATAATTCGAATGCACTTTACACAAAATTAATCGACTTAATGAGTTAATTTGCTTAATTAATTAAACGTCCAACTTTAATTGAGAGATCTCTTGCTCCAGGAAATATTAACAATTTAATTTGATGAAAGGTTTATTGAGAAAAATATAACTGATTATATATAGGTATGAAAGAATTATATGTAGTATATAGGCTAGTAGCTATAAGTTGCTGTACATGTGAGCAGTGTTGTAAATAACAGTATGCGCTCGTCGGACGGATATGGTACCACTAAGCGATTAATCGGGAATAATCGGCCATAATCGGAAAAAATCGGCCGATCAATCGGAAAATTCCTTAACGATTTGGTCACCGCCAATGACTAATCGGACGATTAATCGGCCTAAACGGACGTTTTTTACAACACTGCATGTGAGTGCACCTTCAGAGAAATTGCACATGTATCTATTTAGCATTATATATTGATATGACTACAAGTTATCTCGAATACAAAGTGGCTAAGGATGTGTTTAATATATATGAAAGCTGGATAACCGAGGTTAGCCGTTAATTCAGCATTTCAGAAGAGGCGCTATAACCTAATTTTTGGTTGAAATAACAAAATAGCAGGAGTTAGGCTAATCTGAACAGCTAGCTATATATTCACACATCCAAAACACAGAATAGGATTTGAAATGTATATATAGTTCGCTAACATGAAATAACACTATTAAATATTCACTCATCCAAATTGCAATTTTTCATAGAGGCATGCATTTTTCATTTATTGATTTACTGCATATTATCGCAAACTTTACGATTTTTAGTCATTTTATTATAATACGGGCTTGTATAAATTTTGGCATCTAATTTTTTAAAAATGTGTTTTACGGTGATTTAATCCGTTACAGATCGAGAGACAAAGTTCATAATCATTTTTATTAGGTCTATGATTCAACGCTTATTAATTAGTTCTAACTATCACTTAGCTTGAGGAACATATAATTATCCTTCTAATAATTAATAAGAATCGTAATAATTAAGGCGCACACATATATAAAGACCAGTACATGCATTTCAAATGAAATTGGCATGTCTATCTATATAATCTATAAAGATGGATAGCCTGTGATGGTTCACGAGGAAGAAGTCGTTATTTTTATGTTATCTGTTTTCATACAAAATAGAAAAATAAAAAACTAGTAATGAGCTTATATTAGCTGATCAAGTGGATAAAAGGTGCCCTGGAGCACCTTCATGTGTGCATTTTTATAATATATACATCACGCATATTAATTATTTCTTCAATTAGAAAAACCTATTAATTTCTCATGCATGCATTCACTGTATATCCCGTGTACGTACAGATCCTTCATTGCAACTTGACCAATTTGAGACTAATCAGTGAACTTTTACTGTGCAAAATTCTCTTAACCTTGTTCATTGAGAATTCACATCACCTCAGGTTATCTGACTCAAGCAAATTACGATCGGATGGCCCATTTAACATGGCACGAATCTCAAAACAGACCCTCTATAATCTCAATAGGCATCTGATTGAGTTTGGTCTAGATAGAATTAATTGGGCCGGCTATTGCAATTACCAACCGGATTTTATATCTTCCTACAGCTTGATAAACTGAGCTCTTAGTTTGGTAAATGTTAATAAATTCTTTTGGGACCAGCTACTTATATACATTGGTTCTTCAGCATATTAATATTTACCAAAGCAACTGAAATCAAAATAAAGAAGCATTTTTTTTTAAGAAATAAAAGATGATTGTACCAGCGGTACATATAGCAGAAATCGAAGTGTACTTAAACTAATCATGAGAGTATGGAAAATATGTTAATTTTGTGGTATATTTAAATTATTGTAAGAATAATGTTATTCGGATTGATGTTTGTGCAAGAATGGTGTAAAAATAATATATATTTTAAAAAAAAAATTAATTAAGGAGAATTCCAAACAATAAGGTCTGTCTTATTTTCTTTTATAAATTTGGTTAAACTATTAATATAATTTTCTTTTCTTTTTTGAATTAAAATATATATTGAAGTCGTAACTAAATTTTCCAGCTTGTAGTTAGACTCTCTATTAGTCAAATTTGGAGCATCATTTATCGAAAATAAAATCAATTTAGTAATCATACCAAAGAATTATATAGACATGATGATACAATTACATACCCCATTTTTAAATATTTTTATAAAAATTAAAATTAGAAGAAAAATAATAATATTTGCCGGTCGCCTAATGTTATCAAAATTTAAAATACTGACTTCGTCTCTGTTAATGTTATAAGAAGAACAAAAAAAACAAAAAATAAAAAGTAAACAAAAGAACCCAAAAAAAAAACCCTCCTAGCTAGGGGTGTCAACGGGTATGGTAAGGGTCTGGTGGAAGCATTTTCATACCCGTATCCGTTACAAATTGTCCTTGTCCGTACCCTACCCTACCCTTACCCGCTACAGAACTCGTACCCTACCCTTACCCGTTATGGTTGTCGGATAACGAAACAGTAGCTGGTAAATAATGGTAATACTAATATAATAATTATTTTTATTATTTATTAAATAAAACAATAAAACATATACATTCATTTCACACATATATATAGTACTTTATTGAAAAAAAAAAATTTGATCATGCTAAGCGCAAGTAAACTAATTAAAGTACTGTTTTCAAAACTTATTAATATATATTATATATATAATTTTTTTTTATAATTATCCGATCTGGTAACGGGTACGAAATAGGCTTTACCCATACCCTTACCTGTTTAGATAACGAGAAAAATATTTACCAGTACCCGATAAGTTTACAAAAAAAAAAAAATATTTTCCGTACTCATTTTATTGGATACAGTACGGATCGGATAAACGGGTAAAAGGGTGTCATTGACACCCCTACTCCTAGCCTATCCATTTGCAGCCCTAAAAATATATCATCCGGCCCGCCTCCTCTAGGTCCTATAACAATAAAAGCGCAAAAGAGTTGCAGCCTTGCAGGGCATATATAGATATCCAGTCACGTGAACATTTAATATGTCATATTTTATGTGTGCTCAGTAATAAAAACTGAAGATTTGAACGGTACAGATCAGATAATCTCCTGTAAAGTATTCAAATGCAATCATTTTTCTCTCAAAAAGAAAAAATGTAGTCATTTGAGTTTGATCAGACTATCAACTATCAACTATCAACTGTGACTATAGAAGTAGGATGCCACATAATTTATACGGCTATATCTTTGTAATTTTGAGAGCATCCGAATATGTTGCTAGGATAACAGCCGATCTCAATTCGTTTTGAGAACCATATAAAGTATGCTTCATTATGATAATATTTTTTTTTTCCAAACTCAGTATCTGTACAAAGAAATTATTTTAGAATACATAAACTAGTTTTTGACCTAGTGACAAAAGCACATGGTCTCTGTTGTGAAAGGTCGCGGTCGAAATCCAGATGGAAGAAATCATTTGTTTTAATAACAAGAATATTAAATAATTTGGTGGCTTGACCTCCAACCTTTACTAAAAAAATATTTTAGAACACGAACTGACATTTTATACTTAAATAAATTACAGCAGTAAATGCAAATTCGGACGCAAACCACATGTTAGGAAAATTTGCAAGGCCCATCAGACTATTTCTAATAAATTTTTAACTAAGATTAATAAAAAAAAGAATTCACATAATATACATATTACGGATCGACTCATGCTATAAGATCCATATACCTATTTTTAAAGTTTAAATAATTAATCCACACCATTAAACATGATCTTCAAAAATTATAATTATTGATTAAATTTTACATTTTTTTATATTTTTTTTACATACAAAATCACTACTTTCGGATGGTCTAGAATATTTTGATCAAGTGATTTTCTACCTTTCTAAAAAAATTGAATTTGATCTCCATACACATTTCATATGGAGATATGCATATTTACAATTTAAATTGACTGTTTGAACTTTAAAATTTGAGATATGAATTCATATCATGATTTGATCTGTAATATGCATATTACCATGGCCTCGCTCTTATTTATATTTTGTATTAAAGAAGCAAGTATATGAACTGTATGATTTATATAAGTGCTTTCATTTTAATATAGTGTAATTACCCAGTGCGAGTGTGCGACTCCATTCAATATGGAAGAAACATAATTGCGTGTAGCGTCATTCAGCTCCCGAAAATTCACCAAATAGTCAATGGAACAATTTTAATTTCTTAAATTATTCCTCCCATTCTATCGACCCAATACTTTTTAAATCCCAAGTTTAATTCTAGACGAAAAATATCTATACTAAAATATTCAACATGTAAATCTTACACTATTTATGAAATTCATGTACATTTATGAAATTCACCTGTCCTCTACATTTCTTAATCCATTTGTGGTCGGTGTTTGAAATTAAGCTGGAGTAGTCAATTAATTGTGCTCTTCAACTCAAAAAATCTATTAATTTCTGGACTAATTAAATCATGCAATTAGTCTAACACACTCACACACCCCCTCCATCAGCATATTAAATCACGTGCATGGTCCTAACCTGTCATGATTAAACACGTGGAATCTTTGAAATTCAGATAAAGAGTATAACTGTTCAACAAAGATACATGGGTATGTTATGATGCCAAATGATATATGGTGAGATTGGAGTTGCCAAAACTTGCAAAAGACTCAGAACCTTCCCTAGATCGATCAAAGTAAGTACCTAAGCTAGCAAAAGAGTCAGCAATGACAGCTATAAAGGAGTGGAGCCAACCTATATCCAAAATTACCCATCTCATCTTGTGCACTAATAACGGCGCCGACTGTCCGAAGGCAGACTGTCGACTCATGCGTCTACTTGGCCTATGGCCTGCTGAGAATAACCGTGGTGCACACGTTTTTGTGGTCATTAGCGAGTGCACTCTCTATGCATTTCGCAGCACTTCCAAGTTTGAATCCGATCCAATCCCAATGATCTTGTTGTTCAAGCTCTATTTGGAAATGGCTCTTTCCATAATTATCAGTCGGTTCAAATCCAGACTTAAACAACGAACACGTACCCTCTATTTGAACTAATTTTACTAGGGAGACTATAGTAGTAAACAATATCACTATGGAAGATCGTATTAATACAACTTTTGCCAAACAAATATCCGAAATTGTTGGAGATTTGTGTTGGTTGAAGCACTAAAACCATTTCAGATTTCAGATTTTTTACTCCCTATTTTGAATTGTTCATCATGGAGGTCCTAAAACTTTGAAAGTGCCAGCTAATATTGTGAAGTTGTCCAATCCTACTATACTATTTATTTTGGACGAAATGAGAAAGAAATCAACCCAGGAACATGAGTTTGTAATGCGTATTGCATACGGACCCGTAATTTCCATTGAGACATTGTTCTGCATTCGGTTCCTGTTTAACCGGCAACCTGAGATGAAAAAAAAAAATTTGTTTGTTGCTTTTGATTATTGTACTGATAAAGTAAATAAAATGGGGCTGAACAATCTGTGAGTTGTTCACAAGGGGATGCACCGGTCGAGATCCAAAATGAAGCTGCAATAGATGATGTTCTTTTGAATTTGGCTATTCAAGAATACATTTTGTTTTATCAGTTTCTATGGTCGAGGACTATTACTAATATATTTCTCCTTTGGATACTGGAACCTAATTACTTCGCCATTCAAGATTTTTAATCATATAGTAACTCGTACATATTCATTAAAGAGTTACAACAAAAAGGAGCTAAACCAACATTATTTAATCGACTCCCTGTTAATGTCCTATCTAAAATTTGAAGTTCTAGAAATCCTACTAGAAGCATTATCATAATGAACAGATGATGCTATCACATCGTGCCCTAGCTTACAAATGAAATGACTGACAAGTTGTGAACCTCATGGGATGCAAGAGCAAACATAATATTTTGAGCAAAAGTGTCATTTGGAGCAAGAAAAATAAGAAGGTAAGAGACTAGGGACCATCCTAGGAGACTAGACAACGTGGAATGTATGCTCTTCTCTTTCATGCTTTTCTCCTCATGCTTGCTAACTCCCGTGACTGTGGCAGGGTGATCAATGATGAATGATGATGAACTCCACTCGGGCACCACCCATCGTAATTTGCAGTTAGTAATTAGGGTTCATACACATTACAATTTGCCTCATCAGAGATGGCAATGGGTACAAGTACAACTGGTGTAACTTGCTTTCAATAATAAATATAAGCACATACTAACTAATCACCAAAAATGAGCAACTTCTATGCTCCATAAAATTTTGAATGTGAATAGAATAACATATCAACTCATTTTATAACAAAACTGAATATTATTTAACAATTACAGGGAAGCATAGATGCGCTCCCACCGATGACAGTTCCTAAACATCATTAAAAGTAAAAGATTATTAAATTACAAAAACTTAAGTACATGAAAATTTCCAAGTTGAAGCCAGATAAATAAAAGTAAAAGAAATGTTATAAATGGTCCTACATAATAGAAATTGGGAATCTTGGATAATAACCAAAAAGATAGTATATATCTGTTGTACCACCCCCCTGCCCCTCTACTAATTATTTCAAAAGGACTGGAGAAATAAATATTGCTTATGGTTCTTTTTTCTATTATTATTTTTTTATCTTAGCAGGGAAATTTGTATGAAATCATTCCAAACTTGAGTTGCAATTAATAAGAACTTACAACTAGAAACAAAAAGACGGTCAAGCGTTCAAGTATCTCTCCCAACCTTCTACCTCAAGCCTTTCGGCCTTCAACAAAACAGTATCCTTTAGCTCTTGCTGATATTTTGTCACCCTGTCAGAAATAACAAGTATAAAAAATTATTCTCGTAAGATACAGATTACCCTATAATTTAATCTAACTTTTGTCAAACATCAAAAAGGTGAAATATACACTTTCAAATTTATTAGTTGGAGTTATTTTGCCCATGATGCTCCTAAACTATCTGGGTTTGTTCCACCGAGGCCCACCATTTATTGACAGTCTACAGGGGTTAGGTTCAACAGTTCAGATAGTTCAGGAAGGCAGGGACCAAACTATAGAAAATACAGCAAGTCCAAGGACCACCACAGGATCACCACATACATACATGTTCTCAAACAGCTGGGGACCAAACTAAGCAGATTCCTATGCCAAACAACACTTGATAAAACATAAATTCATGACCTCTTCTCAATTTTTAAATGAAAAGCTAACATAAACCTAAGATGCTTATTAGGTCCCCTTGTCTATCCGGTATATATTGAAATCAGTCCACCAGTTTTGTAGCATTTATAATCCAGGAAATAGGTTGAACTCCCAATAGTTTATAAGTTTGGGAGCAAATTAGGACAAAATATCAACATGTTAGTAACAAATAAAATGAGTGATTCTTCTTTTTATACAAAAATAGTAAAAACAAAACACAATGTCATACTTGTCCCATAGATCAGAATCTGTGGATGCCAGCATTCTAGCAGCTAAGAGACCTGCATTCGCCGCATTTCCAATTGCAACTGTTGCCACCGGAATCCCTTTTGGCATCTATTTTCAATTTTCAAAGAAAAAAGAAGGGATATTAACTTTAAACTTCATTCTTGTTTCGTACCGAATAATTTATAGTTAGTTCTTTATCACCACAAGGTCAATCACCAAGTTGTATTTAACTTTCAAGATAATATTAGGAAAATAGAAGTCTTTGTAAATAAACATCCCTTTAAAAGTTTCCAATGGCAATTTAGTCCCTAAACTTCCTTGCATATCACATCCTCAGCCCAAAGGGATAAAAAAACACAATTCTTCTCACCTGAACCTGACCAGCACCAAATTGATGCTAGTACTAAATGGAGTCTTACAGCTGGTAGTAAAAATTAGGATAAAGGATCACATATTACAAAGTCTGGCAAGTTATACTGGCGTTGAATATGATATGGAAGGAACCACATTGGTACCATAGATTAAGTTTTGTATAGATTCATTTTGGAAATAGGCCTGCTTTTTTGTTCAGCAGAATTATCTAATTTTTTATAGCTCTTTTCCAAAAGTATACTCAGTACAAGGCCATATACACTCCAGCCGGCTGGTATAAAATCCTAGCTTCGAGTACTAATGTAAATGTATACCTGAACAATGGATAAAAGTGAATCCATTCCGCTCAATGAAGAGGTTTTGACAGGTACCCCAATTACTGGTAAAGCAGTCAAGGAAGCCACCATTCCTGTCACCAATCTCATACAATAAACATCTAATCCCCTCGGCTGTACCTTATGTTACCGAATGCACAAAAAAAGAAAAATATAAATAATTGTTTGACTTTAAACACAAAGAAGCTGACCTGGTAAATGTGCGGCTCCACCAGCCCCAGCAATAATAACCTGAATGCCCCTCTCTTTTGCTGATATTGCAAAAGAGTACATCCTCTCTGGTGTACGGTGTGCTGATACAATTGTTAGCTGTAAAATAATAAGAAAATTGCATAGCATAAAATTTGTTATAGGTATTCAGCAAGAAACTTTTGAGAAATTGTATAACAAAGCTTTCATTCACACCAATCGAGGTGCAATGAACACTCTTTTGTGCAAACAAGCCCCACAGTACCATAATAAAGTCTCAACAACACTTCTTTTCTAGTAAACAAATATTAATTCAAAACTTGCCTTGTTCGCCCAATTAAGCTGCAATTCAGCCCTTGCCCCCCCCCCCTTGATGAAGACTCAATTTTTGCTATCATGTCTTTGTAATATTACTTTATGAGTGAGGCTATGGTGCTATGCATAGCACGGATGGCTAGTGTACTACGGCTCAATATGGTACTTTTTAAAATCCTAACGGTCGATCCGAACCGTTCAATGTGATAACCATATGAATATGTACTTGCAAACTAAATTTTATATTTTTTCGAATTTTTTTACTATTTTTTTAGATAGGTAGAATTTTGATGGTCCAGAATTTTCAGAAAACACTGATTTTTCTACCTATCTAAAAAAATAGTAAAAAAATTCAAAAAAATATAAAATTTAGTTTGCAAGTACATATTCATATGGATATCACATTGAACGGTTCGGATCGACCGTTAGGATTTTAAAAAGTACCATATTGAGCCGTAGTACACTAGCCATTGGTGCTATGCATAGCACCATAGCCTCACTCTTACTTTATTAAGCTGCAGACTATGCACCATTTTTATTGATAAATGCCTCATCGGCACAATTACGCGAAGATTCAATTGTTATTTTGCAATTTACTCAATTTAGCTCAGTTGAATTGCAGCAAGTCATGATTATTAGAGTCATTTTAACCCATATTTTTGCACTAAAGCATCAATTTCCCTCAGTATGGAATCAAGTGCCGAAAGAACTCTAGGAACAAAGTATAGAATAATGTGGTTATTCAAAAGTGGACAGCCCAATACTTGTACATACTGGCCACATATATAACAGAAACAGCATGTAGAAATTATGCTAATCTTTGTGACAGAAAGCACCTCTAGAATTATCAAATGAATAGCAATACCTCGAAGGATATCCCAAATGAGGTTAGAACCTCTGCAGCATCTTTCATTACTGGGAGGTCAGAATCTGAGCCCATTATTATTGCAACCTGTGGAGTAGCTATAAAAGATTTTTTTTTAAATTGTACATCATAATCAGATACTTGTAAAAAAATATGGTAGTTGCAACTGACATAAATATAGGTTGACTCTGCAATGCAATGTTTTCTAAGAAGACAAGAATAATGAAAAGATCAAGTTATAGAATTATATCACTTACCAGTTCGCTTTTCTACAGTTGCATCTTTTTGCAACATCGAGCTTAGACGTGATTTTACAACACTCTTAGAAGGCCCAACAATTGTTACATGGCCCATCTTCCTTTGTTTCCTCATTTCTAAAGACACGACAACCAAAAATCAGTTTCTTCATTTTTTAAAAGAAAATTCAATTACGATAATGAAAGGACAAACAAAGATATAGTTGGCATGTAATAGAAGTTCATACTGAATATTTACTGACCTGCTTTATCGTACCAATGCACAGTGGCACCAGGAATGTTCAATGCCCTTCCTATTAGTTCGTTGGCTAGCTTAAACCCCTCTTCCCCCTTGAAGAAAGAAAAAAAAGGCTTTATAGAGACTGCACTTTTTAACATTATAATCACCAGGGATAAGCTTCCGCACTCAAAAGAACAGATAAATTTGTTAAAAGATATCTGGTACAATCACTACACATGGACAATGTTATTGATAGATTAGGTTAGTTATCTAACAAACTACAACATAATCAAGATCTTATATTCTGCTCTCAATTTCTCCAAGTGCACCCAAATTTTCTTTTCTCTTCCTTATTCACAAAAGGATAAACTGAGAGGGTAGTTTGGAAACTAAATTCAGAATGTAAGATACAGAAGATATTTGCATATGTTTCGTTGGGTTATAATGAATTTCCTGTTTTTGTATAAATATGCATTGCAATTTCCCTTGCAAAGATGCATACGAATTTTGACATTTTCTCAGTGCACACATAAACCTGTCACCAAGATGCAATTATGATCATCATTTTAAGTTTCAAATAATGCAAGAGAGTAGGTCTTACATCAGCTTCGCCAAGAATGTTGTACATAATAGCTGCAGGGGTCTTGAGAGAAGGGTCCCCCAGAGGGAGGCCAAGAATAGCCCGCAAGTGCTGCTCGTATTGGGAAGTATAGCATGACTCTATTGTGTGGTGCCCACTGTTATGAGGCCTTGGTGCTACCTCATTCAACAATACCTACTCAAGTCACAGATATAATTTTTTTTCATGTTAAAGAGTTGCACATCTTGATCAATTTTTATGCTACAGAGTTGCACTTAACCCAATTATTAATAAATTGCCACGATAAAACCCAACTACAGAATTAAGCGTTATGTTACCCTCACAAAAAGGTTCTAAAATAAAAGGATAAACTAAAGGGCAAAAAAGCTATGTGGGGTCACAATCAACCATACTGAAGCTACCATTGCAAATGTGGTAAAAAAACAACAGTAATAAGGTTACCATGATAGGCCTGATACTGGTAGCCCTTAATCTGTTGAACCTGAGTATTCTGGTACCGAAATAGGTATGGAAATCTTTAAAATAGAATGCACTTTTCTTGAACAAACCTTGCCATCTTGTGTTAAGAACAACTCAACGGCAAAAACACCCGCACCTTCTAATGACCCAACAGCTTTTTGAGCAATGCTAATAGCTAACTTCTTTGCTTTATCCGGAATGTCAGCTGGAGCTTCAACCACATGGCAAATATTGTCCCTAAAAGGATTACACCAGTAGTATGTTTAATCTTGTACACCTTGATATTAACAGGTTTTGATGTCTCACTTCATTCAAGATAAGAAAAAGATGAAAAAACAAGGAAATTCAATATTTGAAATTTAAGTTATCAAGAAGTAGCCTGCCGGAAACAGATACAAGAGGTACAGTATGGACCTTGCCCATATTGCCCATACAACATACATTTCATACCAATTTTAAAACACGAAAGGCAGGATCCCTCAACAGTCCAGGCAAGTTAAAGTTACTGATCTGGTACAGGTACTGCTACTAAACTCTTACTTGTGAACAGTTTCAACCACAGGATAGCATAGTGTTGAACCACCTCTGCTCCGTGCCACTATTACTGAAAGCTCCTGAACATACAAAAGAAAAGGTAAAATACAACCAATCATATTCATTTCTACTACTTTCAAGGATAAAATCGTAGAATCTACACAATTGTAACAAACATAGTGTTAGTCATTGTGCAATTTGGACTAATATTTAGTATGGAAATAAGTCTTGGATGTGATGCAATTTCGCCAACATACAACAACTTAAATATGTATAACTAGGTACAGTTCTATAATAACAAGTATAGTATACGCACCAAAATGACTTTTCTTTGGGCTTTATTTTCCCATTATTGTGATGTGATTGTACAATGGAATATATTGCAAAACTGAGGGGCTGATACCATAACCTCAATTACCAAACTATTTAGAAACAGCAATGGTTGAACATGCTAAAATGCTTTTCAGCAATGTCAAATGCAGTCACAAGTCAGGGAGATACTGTTACAATATAATAGGCTACAATTGAACATATTTAATAAGTCGGATGTTTTGTAAAGACAAAGATCACTCAAAAGAGAGCAACAAAAACCTTAACAAAGGGTGTCCATTTCTCAACATATAAACCGTGCTCAAAGCCTCCTAAGGCTGCAGACAAAAAGAGAAAATTAGAAGACTACAAGAAGAAGAACAAAAAGACCGGTTACGAACCTTATTATGAAAATATTTTTAAGGGTAGCAGGTTTTAATGCAAGTATGGCATGGTATGTTTGGCCATCTTTTTTACCATGGGTCCGAGTACTCTCCACCAGTACTGGTTTTGATCTCATAATAAATGGTTGGTCCCAAAGATTATCTGATGAAACCCACTCTTTCAATTTGTAATAACGTTCTTCATTTGCTCCATGATGAATAAATTAAAATTAAAGCTATTTCACAGTTCAATTTTTACTTAAAAACTTCAGCATATGTATAACAACATAAAAGACGCAAGTACCCAAAACCAGCATCATGCTATAATAGTAATGACATGTATCAGACAAATCACAATATGCTTGCTTTGAATCAGTAAGTACTTGTAGGCTTTAATGACTTAATTTCAGAAGTACCCAATTTTTCCCTCAAATCTGATGTACCATATCTGGTATTATCTGGCTGGTACCATACAATATAACTTGTGCAGATATTTACAATTCACAACAGAAGGAAGATCATCCTTTCTATGAGCCACAGCATTGCCTCTTCCATCGTATGCTAGCCTCTTACTTTTTATCATTAAAGGGTACCCAAATGATTCACCAGCTCTTTCTACACTAGCTAAATTATCGATCTGTTCAGAAAAAGAAGCAAAATGAGATTGGCAATACAAAAAAAAAAAAAAAAAAGGTTCACAATTTTTTTATTGTTCCACTATAAAAATTCAAATTTACCAATTTTATTATCATTAAACATCATTTTAAAAACTTGAAAAATGAAAACACAAATCTGTACTATAGAAGACCTTTTGGAAAATTTGTAGATTATGTAAGAATACACTGATACTTACATTTTTTGTGGAGATATGAGTATAAATGAAGCAATTCCCTAAAAAGGCTACTTAAGCTATAAAAGTTACCTCCACAAAATCAGGAAGTGGGATGTCATGCTGAGAAAAATGAACCTTTTGCGAGTACTTGTCCTGAAACAAAAGTTTCAATTGAATAACTCAAATTAAATTTCAGTATAATTTAAGGTTGTAAAGTTGTAGCGACATATTAGTACTGAATATCGGGTTAAGTACGGGCTGGTATATCACTAAACCAACCAGTGCAATATTCTTTAGTCACCTCAAGAATTGCAATGGTGGTTTGGTCATTACTGGCCTTAAAGTACAATACAAGAACGATTTAGTACCAATCCCCAAAAGTGGAATAAAACCTGTGGAGGTGGCCCAACTAATCCCCCAATTGGAACTTCATGTCTACCGTCAGCCATAGACAACCCACCCTTGTTCAATTAACCCCCAATAGCATACATAACTTGCATTCAAATTAAGACAGCTTAGCCACAATGTACCCTCAATTTTGCAATTAGAAACAGAACTAGCCAAGAAAAGGTTAAGATATAAGAAAGGGATAATGTCATCCTAAAATGGGTTATGCTGATCCTTGGTTCTTTTCTACCAAAAAAACAAGAAGAAGAAAAAAAGACAGAAACAGTGAATTTGTATAAATGGGTATATAAATATGAATAAAAGAAGTTACTTGAATTATGCGAATGGTAGAAGCTTTAGGTTGACAATCAATCCCTTGTTGCTCCAGTTTCTCCAGTGTAATTGCATCCACATGTTCTATCTCGACTGTCAATACCCCACACCTTCACAACAAGTATAAAGAAACTTTATTGCATAATATACTAACATATGTTACCGTCCCCAATTACATCTGACTGGTCACATCTGCTGTAGAGATAATACAGATTTTCAACTGACCTTTTTGCAAACTCGCACACAGATTGACCGTCATTAAAGTTGCCGACCACATGCTGGTATGAAAGAGAACTTGCTGGGCTGTTCTCCATGGGGTCTAACGTCACAATTTTGAGCGCCATCTTGCTTCCAGCTTGGCACAGCATCCGCCCTAACTGCCCCCCACCAAGTACCCCAATCGTCGTCTCTGACACCCCGTGTATCGCCGCCATTTTTTGTCTAATCATAGAATTCAATAGTGGTATTTTTAATTAAAAATCTCTTCTTTATATTGTGCAGATGGCAAAAATCATCGGCCAGCCTGAATCTGGCAGGAACAGTTGTCAGCCCTAAGTCTTGATTCAAATTAAACTTAAACCCCCACCAAGACCCTACAATTAATGTACAACCATAACCTTAAAGGGAGACCTTGTTAACCATTTCATGCTCAAGTAGAAAACCCAGAGAATAATGGCACCGGTGAATGTTCAAAAGGCACCTAGGCATGTGCATGGCAACACTAATACTATACAAAGGGGTGAAATTACTCCATAAGCTATTAGTCATATGGTGGATCAACAAATGAAATAAAGACCATTAGCTTTTCGACAAAAAACCATGCAGCATCTTATTTTTCTAAAACTATGGAACTAACAATTTCAACCAGACATGCACATAGAAGTATGAAAATCGTTACTATAGACTCAGGCACGAACGAAATACACGAAATACAGTAAAAAGAAAAGAAAAAATGTTTATGCCTGATAAGTGTTTGAAATAAAGCCCAAAAACAAGGTATGTAGTTCATAATGATTTTCCAACAATAATTCAACTAAATCAAAAGAAAAAAAAAAAAAAGTGAGTTAGACTTACGGCTCAAACGACGAGTCTTGCGTCGACGAACTTGCGCACAAAATTCTACTCACTGAAGAAGATTCTGAAACCGTCAAATTACTGTTGCTTTGTAAAACCGGGGAAAGAAAGAGGGAGGTTTTGGGAGCACAAACGATATTGAAGCGGGAGCGATAAGCACAAGTTGCGGCTGGATTGTATTTTAGTAACATCTTTTATTGAAATTTTGCGCCAAAATGATAAAAATCCCGCTTAAGCAAGCAGTTGCAGGCTTGCAGCAAGCGGCGCTTGGAAAGAGAAGAACTCTCCGCTGCCTCAGAGAGCTTTAAAAAGTAAAATAATCACATCGTCCATTAAATTGGGCCCAATCCAGTCCGTGTGATCCAGATCGGACGGATTTATATGAAAATGCTTCCGATACTAAAAAAACGAGTAGAACTGGGTGTTCTTAAGTCTCTTTGTGAGCCTTTGACTCAAAACTGATCGGATTAACTTCAAACGACACACACAAACTGTTGAAACCGATCTAGTTTGATGAGTTTACATGTCAAATTATAAATTTTCAAACTAATTTATTATAAGTCAAGCGGTCAAAAATTATTGAAAAATAAATACATTAAAATTAACTTATAAACAATATTTTTTTGACCGCTTGACTTTATACTAAATTAGTTCCAAAATTTATAAATTTGACATGTAAACGCATCACTCGTGAAGTATATTGATTTCAAGGTTTGAATGCATCGTTTGAAGCCAATTCAATAGGTTTTTGAATTAAGCTCACAAAGGGGTTTGGTGTGCTTAAGAACACCCTAGTTCTACTCCTAAAAAACATCATTTATAATTATTCATCCAGTTTCATACTGTTTATATCATTTATAATTGTTGAGGAGGGTCCAAATACTTCCATTTTTGTGTGTCATGCCTCCCTTTTTAAAAATTTTAATAACTCAAATTTAAAACTTAAAGGTAAAAATAAAACCATTGAATATGATCTACATCATTTTATCTATGCACGTGTCAAAAATTATAAAATTTCAACTTTGTTTTGGTTGTCATCAAGAGCTTGTAAAAACGTACTAATGTGGATAATTTCTAAACATTTATTTTTCAATTTATTGATTCACATAAAAACAAAAACAAAACCGAAATTTGATATTTTTTTATGAGCACGTAGAGAAAATAATATAGATCACATCTAATGGTTTTATTTTGACATTTATGATTTAACTTTTGAATTATTAATGTTTTAAAAATGAAAATATGGTGGAGGCACAAAAAATAGAGACATTTGAATCCTCCTCATAATTGTTTAACTGGAAAATGCAGTACTTCATCAATGGTCAATTTTGAATTTTCTTTTTAATTCATATGCTATTGAATTGTTGTTTTATTCTGAAAAAAAATTTATAGAATTGCCCAAATTATCCAACAACAGCTCAATTTTCTTTCTTATTTTCATCAGTTTTATATCTTTCGCTGCAGTCATCTCTTCATCATCAACTAATTTGATCATTTTGTTACCAAACTGTTAGCATCTTTGTTATCTCTTTCTTTCATAAGTATAGAATTGCAACCAAATTTAATAGCTCATGATTAACGGAAGAGGGAAATAAATCTGCTGCGATCCTCTGGGATCGCAGGGTCCCTGCGATTCCAATCCCAACCGTATATATGTTTCGAGATTCGTGCACAAAAACTAACTTCTCCAAGAATTTCTGGGTTTCATCATTTGAATGGTTGGGATTAGAATCTGTAACGCCTCTGAATCAGGGTAAAATTCTAATTATTAAAATCTAAATTAGAACAATAAAAATGTATATGTATAAATATATACCAGAAGACAACATATAAAAAGGAGTACGAAATAAATAACAGAATTGTATAAAATTGTAATAATGGATATCTAAATTCTGCATATAGTTATATTTAATGTCTAAATTCTGCACGTAGCCCAATTTGAAAGCCCAAGTTAGAAAAAAATACAATCCTAAATTAAGCCCATGTCTTGTAATATAATCAACCAACCTCTCCTCTCTTCTCATTGCTTTTTGCTCCCTGTTGAAAACCACCCCAAGTAAGTCTCTCTCTCTCTCTCTTTTGAACCTTCTTGGCCGAAACCCCCCCTCCTCTTGGCTTTGCTGCCGCCGGCCACAACCCCCTCTCTTCTCCTTGCCGCCGCCGACAGCCAACCACCAAGCCGCAGCCCTCTCCTCTAGCCCTACCCCTCTCTCTACTCTCCCCTCTCCCTTGAGCCGCCGGCCCCCAAAGACCCAAACCCGAAACCCTATAACCAAACCCGAAAACCCTGCAGCCTAGACCCGAAACCCTTAGCCTAGACCCATTAACCCAACCCCTAGACCGAAATCCAAACCCACAAACCCTAGACCCGAACCCAAGACCTAAACCCGAAACCCATTAAAACCTATACCTAGACCCGAAACCCAATAAGGTGAGACCCTAGATTCGAAATCTATTAAACCCTAACCCTAGACCCGAAACCCTAAGGTGAAACCCTAAAACCGAACCCTCTTCTATCTTAGAATTGATTTATTTTTATACAATAATCGAGATTATGACTCCATTTAAATTACCAAATTGAATTGTGGGAAGAATTGAGGGTGGTAGTTTATTAATTTACTTGAATTGTGGGGAAATGGGTTGGGAGATAGGAATTGAGAAGTATATTGGAATTAAGGTGAATTAAATACTTGAGCATATCTTTTAAATGACAAAGTCCTTAGATGCAATTAAAAATAAGAACCTAATTAAGTGTATTTAAAACCTAGGAGTAAATCACGCGACGCTAGAAGACGCTGAGAATACGCAGGGTCCCAACTCACGCACAACAGCAGTTACTGAGAATACAGGTGCGGGTTCCTGGTCTTTTTACAAATAATAAGAAATGCGTGGATTAAGGTAGGTAATCCTTTTTCCCAACCTGGTAGATGAACTGCATGTTGAGAATGTCGAATTCTCTTTTGTTTTGTGTAGAATTGCATGTTAGGAACTTTTTGGATGCATTGATTTGAACTGACAGGATAGTGTGAATGTGAACAAGGAAAGCTTTTAATGAACTGTTTTAAATTGGGGCCGTCCCTGTGTGGCGGTTCTGCATGTGTTTTCGAAAATCGGATCGTCCGTGTGTGGCGATCCGCCGGTTGGGTTCCCGCAACGACCCTTCCAGATTCGTCCTCGTGTGGCGACTCTTTGGGCTATCCTGCATGGGCATGGGTTCTCAGAGAGAAAGGCCGGATTATCCGTGTGTGGTGATCCGGAGTAAGAACAGAACAGAACAGAACAGAACAGCTCGTCCTCGTGTGACGACTCTCTAAGTTTTCATGTACGGGCATGGATTCCCAAGGGAGAAAGGCCGGATTGTCCGTGTGTGGCGAACCCGGAGTGTGAGAATTTTAAAGAGAAACAGGAACAGAACTGAGAATGTTTTGAAAGGATTGCATGTCCGAATTGATAGGAAAATTGGGGGTTATTTCAAAACCTTTACTTTTATGTTATTAGGGTATTTAATGCATTCATTTGTAAAAGCACCGGGCTGGAACTAAATCCCGCACTGAGAGATAGTTCGATTCTCTCACCCGTTTTGTTTCCACTTTTATGTGGGTTCCAGGAACTGAAGCTGAGGACCTAGAGGAAGGACGCGAGTGAGAAAACTAGCGGGAGTTATTTACTTAGCCACTATTTATTTAGTTTTCTGTTGTATGAACAAAATACTGTACAGACGTGGCAGTGACTGTTTGAATTGCCATGTCTGACGTGTTTTTCCCTTTCTATTTGTGTGTGGAACTCATTTATTTACAATAAAGTGGCTTGTTTGGATTTATTATTGATAATGTATGTGATGTGCTAATCGCCTTGCGCGTAAATGCGCGGCGGGTTGTCCGGGGGTGTGACAACTTAGTTGGTATCAGAGCCAGCTACATACAATATCAATAAACTTCCGCTAAGAGAGCGCTAGCAATAGGATGCGGCAATAGGTCATAGACCAAACTATAGGAACTAGGCGTACCAGTAGTAACCAATGTATATGATATTTGGTGACGGATTATGCTTTTTAGTAACGATACAAATTATTTTGAAATATAACAAGGATATTTTCTTTTTGGAAGATTGAACTAATTTAATTTTGTAGAAAATAAACCAAATAAATCCTTTCCTTAGATGGCAAATCAATTTAACGGACAGCCCACTTGGCTAAGGACATTCGCAACCACCGCAAAAGTCAAGGAAATGGTTGGATGGGTCGACTTGTCCGGAATCACTGTCAATGCTGCAATCTCCGTCAACTGTCCGTACTCCGTCATCTCGCCACACGTGGTGGAGGCTAGCGGATTCAGGGTGAAGAATACCGGAAGACGCCGTTTCTTCGCAGGGCTCGAACATAGGGTAGAAGAACAATACTGTCCGGATCTTTACGTGAACACGCAGAATGGAAAATGGCGAGTAGACCCAATCGTGGCAGACACCGGGGCATACGAGATGGTCTTAGGAATGGACTGGCTCAAGGAGCACCACGTGCTGATAGACTGCGCACACCGCAGCCTCGTGTTCTGGCCACCCCACGAGAAACCAGTCAGAGCAGAAATGCAGAAAATATCGGGGAATAAGAACAAGCTCATCGGGGAGAAACCCCAGAAGGTAGAAGAAGAAGACCCAGCTATAAGAGCGGAAATGGAAGCAGAACCATTCACAATGTCAGAAGTTCGGAACAACTGGACGTATCACGTTAAGAAAGATATACTTAAGGGATATTCTGGGACCGATTAGGGCACTTTAGGAAAAAGGAAATGAGATAGTGATAAACCTCACATGTATCTTAAATTTTGTTGAATGTTTTAAATGAGCAGTTATAATCTAAAGAAATTTAAAGTTTGATTCGTAATTTTTAAAATTCCTTCTTTAAAATTTGCGTCTAATTGCCTTGAGTTGAATAACCATAAGACATACGATGGACTCTGTAACTAATAACAATGCAAGTATATTTATATAAAACTTAGAAGAATGAAAAACTCACATCAAGCACCCTTTGCGCAGAAAAGTCAGAGATGGCGAAAGGAACCAGGACTAACTCAAACACGAGCGACGCAGATGGCGACACGAGGATTCCACTCGAGAACCCTCAGCTGAATGCCCTACTGCAGGGACTAGAGCGGGTGACCAGGGTAGCCATGGAATATGAACAGCGACAGCCTAGAGAGGCCGACACGTTCTTTGAATACTACCGATCGTTCACCTCATTGCGTCCCCCGACCTTCGATGGGACAGGTGACTTTGCCGCAGCAGAGAACTGGGTCGCAAATATCAAGGATAAACTCCAAATCTTGAGAGCCCCTGAGGAACACCGAGTAGAGCTAGCTACTCAATTACTGGAGGGTCATGCTCGATTCTGGTGGCAAGAGGTGAAACGCGGGTGGGGTGAAACCGCTGATGCAAAAGGGTGGACGGAGTTCGAAAGGCAATTCGAACGCCGCTATATGGACACCATGTCAAGAGAGGCACTCCGGCAACGGTTTACAAGCTTGAAACAGGGGAACAGTTCAGTGGTGGAGTATAACTCCAAGTTTGAGAACCTAATGAGGTATGCACCCGATATCGTGAGAGATGAATTCCGCCTCAGACAACAATACCTCGGGGGACTGAACCCCCGTCTTGCTCAGATCATTGACATTCCGGGGACCAACCAACTGTCGGATTTAATGTTAAGGGCAAGCACCGCGGAGTCTTATGACGGGCGCATCAGCCAAGCCGGGGGATCGAGAAATGTGCGACCTAAGATAGATGAACCTATGAGACCGGCCCCGAACAGAAATAATTACGGGGATAACCGGCCTAATTACCAATCTAATCCAACACCCCTGTGCAACTACTGTGGCCGCAACCATTCACCTGATCAATGCAGTTTCCGTATGGGGGTGTGTCACCGGTGTAACAAACCGGGACATTTCATCAAGGACTGCCCAGCTCCGCGAGTTTATTCCGGGCAGCAAGTGGGAAATACGGGTCCACCCACACGAGCACCCCTTGGCAGAGGGACCGGTGGCTACAACCCTCCCAATAACAACCGCAGTGGGAACCAAGGAAACCAAAGGGTGGGGATGCATGCGCATGATCAGTACAACGGTGAGATGGGAGGAACACCGACTATTGAGGGGTACGAAGGAGAAGACGTGTCCACTGATCTTCTGACTGGTATGTTTGAACTATCTGGAATTCCTGTTTTTGTACTTATAGATACGGGTTGTAGTCATTCGGTTATAGCAAAGGAGTGGGTAGAAGAACACGGGGTACCAACTCGAGACTCTGGTAAATTACTGAATATAAGTACTCCTGCCTTACAATACACCACCCCAGAACTTCGGAGCGTAGGGTTAAAACTCCAAATAGCGGGGAGGGAATTCCCGATAAACCCCATAGTCTCTAAGACGGGTCTCTATGATTTAATGTTGGGTCTGGAGTGGCTCACTCGAAACGGTGTGACGGTGGACTGCCTGAAAGGGAGGATGGTCATTAACAGGCCAGGTCTCCATGACCTCTCTGTTCGACTCAAGAAACGAGGAGGCGGAACCCCGACAATATCTGCCAATCAAGCAAGGAGACTCATCAACAACGGTAGTCCCGCCTTTATAGTCACCATAATGCAACTCGAGACGAAAAAACCCGAGATAACGTCAGTACCTATCGTCTCGGAGTATCCCGATGTATTCCCGGAAGAGTTACCAGGAATACCCCCTGATCGGGAAATTGAATTTCACATAGACTTACTCCCTGGTACCCGTCCAATTTCTAAGGCCCCGTACCGGATGGCACCGGCGGAACTTAAGGAACTGAAGGTTCAGTTAGAAGAGCTCTTAGAACTGGGATTCATACGACCAAGTACCTCGCCGTGGGGCGCACCGGTACTATTCGTCAGGAAGAAGGACGGTAGTATGAGACTGTGCATCGACTACCGAGAGTTAAACAAGGTCACGATCAAAAATAAATACCCTCTCCCACGGATTGAAGACCTATTCGATCAACTCCAAGGCGCGGCCGTTTATTCCAAAATCGATCTGAGATCGGGGTACCATCAGTTAAAGATTCAACCTCAAGATGTAGAGAAATCAGCATTCCGTACCCGTTACGGGCACTATGAATTCACTGTCATGCCATTTGGATTAACTAATGCTCCTGCAGCATTCATGGATTTGATGAACCGAGTATTCCACGACTTACTTGATTGCTGCGTCATTGTTTTTATAGATGACATTCTGATTTACTCGAAAAGGGAAGAAGATCATGCCGAAGACCTACGTACAGTGTTACAAAGATTACGGGAACACCAATTGTACGCCAAATTCTCTAAGTGTGAATTTTGGATGAAAGAGGTTAAATTTTTGGGACATGTAGTGACGGGGGAAGGTATCCGGGTAGACCCAGATAAAATCAAAGCGGTGGTGGAATGGAATCAACCCAAAAGTGTAACGGATATACGCAGCTTCCTAGGGTTAGCGGGATACTACAGGCGATTCGTTCCCGGGTACTCAAAGACAGCCCGACCCATGACCCAACTCCTACACAAAGGGACTACTTTCAAATGGACGGAGAGTCAAGAAGAGAGTTTCCAAACATTGAAGAAATTACTAACCAGTGCCCCAGTATTAACACTGCCTAAACCAGACCAAGAGTTCACGGTGTATACCGACGCGTCAAGGAACGGCCTAGGATGTGTACTCATGCAGGACGGACGAGTAATTGCTTACGGGTCACGGCAATTGAAGAACCATGAACAGAACTACCCCACACACGACCTAGAATTGGCAGCAGTTATCTTTGCACTCAAGGCATGGAGACACTACCTTTATGGGGCAAAATGCCGAGTATTCACGGACCACCAAAGCTTGAAGTATGTGTTTACCCAGAAAGAATTGAACATGAGACAAAGGAGGTGGCTGGAACTGATGAAGGACTATGACTTAGACATACAATACTTGGCCGGGAAGGCAAATGTGGTGGCAGACGCACTCAGTAGGAAGGGGGCGACAAATTTGGCAGAAGTCATAACCCAAGAAACAGAATTGATCAAGGAGATGCGACACATGAATTTGGGAGTGTGTGTATCCACCAGCTGGATCCAGGAGCAGACCGACACCAAAGGAGCCGCGACGAATGCGGTACTCACCCTCGCAGCTATATCGGTACAGCCGGAATTAAAATCTCGAATACGGGACGCAGACCAAGGTGATGAGCAGCACCAAAGATACAGGGCATTGGCCCGTACCAATCCAACGTCGACCTTCAAGGAAAACGAGGACGGACTACTCTATTTCAACCAGCGGGTGTGTGTGCCAGAACAGGGAGGACTGAGAAAGGAAATTCTGCAAGAAGCCCACGAGTCGGGATATACCATTCACCCAGGAGAGGTGAAGATGTATAAGGATCTTCGTACCCAATTTTGGTGGCCCAACATGAAGAAAGACGTGTCAGAATTTGTGGCTAAGTGCATCACCTGCCAACAAGTGAAAGCCGAACGGAGGAAGATAGCAGGATTGTTGTATCCAAACTCCAGAGCACAAATGAAGTTCCAGATCATTACTATGGATTTCATCACTGGGTTACCGCGTACCCAAAAGAGGTATGACTCAATCTGGGTCATTGTAGACACACTAACCAAAGTAGCCCACTTTATACCACTGCGAACCCCTACATCAGGTGCAGAATTAGCAGAATTATTTCTTCAATATCAGTTCAAATATCATGGAGTTCCTGAAACTATCATATCGGACCGGGATACGCGATTCACCTCGCATTTCTGGAAAAGTTTTCAGGAGGCAATGGGAACCCGACTCAATTTCAGTACCGCTCATCACCCTCAAACGGACGGTCAGTCGGAACGAACAATCCAAACTTTAGAGGACATGCTAAGGGCTTGTGCCATTAACTTTCAAGGGTCATGGGCTGATCATCTGACAATGGCCGAGTTCGCATACAACAATAGTTACCATGCCAGTATTGACATGGCACCATCTGAAGCTTGGTGCGGGCACCGTTGGAAGACTCCCTTGTGGTGGGGAAACAACGGGGAACAACTGCCAACAGGGCCAGAAATGGTAAAAGATTGCGCGGATAGAACCCAACTGATTCTAAACCGACTAGACACTGCTCGAGACAGACAGAAAAAGTATGCAGACTTGAGGAGACGACCACTAGAGTTCGAAACTGGAGAGCATGTTTGGTTGAAGGTCTCTCCAAGGAGGGGAGTGAGACGATTTGGCGTAGCAGGAAAACTGAGCCCTAGATATGTGGGGCCATTTGAAATTCTTAGAAGAATCGGACCACTGGCATACGAACTGGCGCTACCTCCAACCCTAGATAAAGTACACCCAGTCTTCCACGTATCTCAGCTACGGAAATATATCCGAGACCCCTCCCACATCCTCGACTTTTCAAATCTGGGGTTAGATGAAACCTTGGTGTATGAAGAACGACCCATGAAAATACTAGACACCAAAGAAATAAGTCTCCGGCGAAAGACCATTAAACAGGTCTTAGTACAATGGGGACGACACACCAGCCGAGAAGCGACTTGGGAAATCGAAGAAACAATGCGCACAACATACCCGGAATTGTTTGAAGAGATGGACGCCGAGTCTGTTCAGGGGACTGAACAGTATTTCCAAGGGGGGGAGGATGTAACGCCTCTGAATCAGGGTAAAATTCTAATTATTAAAATCTAAATTAGAACAATAAAAATGTATATGTATAAATATATACCAGAAGACAACATATAAAAAGGAGTACGAAATAAATAACAGAATTGTATAAAATTGTAATAATGGATATCTAAATTCTGCATATAGTTATATTTAATGTCTAAATTCTGCACGTAGCCCAATTTGAAAGCCCAAATTAGAAAAAAATACAACCCTAAATTAAGCCCATGTCTTGTAATATAATCAACCAACCTCTCCTCTCTTCTCATTGCTTTTTGCTCCCTGTTGAAAACCACCCCAAGTAAGTCTCTCTCTCTCTCTTTTGAACCTTCTTGGCCGAAACCCCCCCTCCTCTTGGCTTTGCTGCCGCCGGCCACAACCCCCTCTCTTCTCCTTGCCGCCGCCGACAGCCAACCACCAAGCCGCAGCCCTCTCCTCTAGCCCTACCCCTCTCTCTACTCTCCCCTCTCCCTTGAGCCGCCGGCCCCCAAAGACCCAAACCCGAAACCCTATAACCAAACCCGAAAACCCTGCAGCCTAGACCCGAAACCCTTAGCCTAGACCCATTAACCCAACCCCTAGACCGAAATCCAAACCCACAAACCCTAGACCCGAACCCAAGACCTAAACCCGAAACCCATTAAAACCTATACCTAGACCCGAAACCCAATAAGGTGAGACCCTAGATTCGAAATCTATTAAACCCTAACCCTAGACCCGAAACCCTAAGGTGAAACCCTAAAACCGAACCCTCTTCTATCTTAGAATTGATTTATTTTTATACAATAATCGAGATTATGACTCCATTTAAATTACCAAATTGAATTGTGGGAAGAATTGAGGGTGGTAGTTTATTAATTTACTTGAATTGTGGGGAAATGGGTTGGGAGATAGGAATTGAGAAGTATATTGGAATTAAGGTGAATTAAATACTTGAGCATATCTTTTAAATGACAAAGTCCTTAGATGCAATTAAAAATAAGAACCTAATTAAGTGTATTTAAAACCTAGGAGTAAATCACGCGACGCTAGAAGACGCTGAGAATACGCAGGGTCCCAACTCACGCACAACAGCAGTTACTGAGAATACAGGTGCGGGTTCCTGGTCTTTTTACAAATAATAAGAAATGCGTGGATTAAGGTAGGTAATCCTTTTTCCCAACCTGGTAGATGAACTGCATGTTGAGAATGTCGAATTCTCTTTTGTTTTGTGTAGAATTGCATGTTAGGAACTTTTTGGATGCATTGATTTGAACTGACAGGATAGTGTGAATGTGAACAAGGAAAGCTTTTAATGAACTGTTTTAAATTGGGGCCGTCCCTGTGTGGCGGTTCTGCATGTGTTTTCGAAAATCGGATCGTCCGTGTGTGGCGATCCGCCGGTTGGGTTCCCGCAACGACCCTTCCAGATTCGTCCTCGTGTGGCGACTCTTTGGGCTATCCTGCATGGGCATGGGTTCTCAGAGAGAAAGGCCGGATTATCCGTGTGTGGTGATCCGGAGTAAGAACAGAACAGAACAGAACAGAACAGAACAGTTCGTCCTCGTGTGACGACTCTCTAAGTTTTCATGTACGGGCATGGATTCCCAAGGGAGAAAGGCCGGATTGTCCGTGTGTGGCGAACCCGGAGTGTGAGAATTTTAAAGAGAAACAGGAACAGAACTGAGAATGTTTTGAAAGGATTGCATGTCCGAATTGATAGGACAATTGGGGGTTATTTCAAAACCTTTACTTTATGTTATTAGGGTATTTAATGCATTCATTTGTAAAAGCACCGGGCTGGAACTAAATCCCGCACTGAGAGATAGTTCGATTCTCTCACCCGTTTTGTTTCCACTTTTATGTGGGTTCCAGGAACTGAAGCTGAGGACCTAGAGGAAGGACGCGAGTGAGAAAACTAGCGGGAGTTATTTACTTAGCCACTATTTATTTAGTTTTCTGTTGTATGAACAAAATACCGTACAGACGTGGCAGTGACTGTTTGAATTGCCATGTCTGACGTGTTTTTCCCTTTCTATTTGTGTGTGGAACTCATTTATTTACAATAAAGTGGCTTGTTTGGATTTATTATTGATAATGTATGTGATGTGCTAATCGCCTTGCGCGTAAATGCGCGGCGGGTTGTCCGGGGGTGTGACAGAATCGCAGGGTCCTGCGATCCCTCAGAATCGCAGCAGATTCTCACCCACGGGAGAGGGACACGTCCAATTTTTGCTTTGTACCATTTTATTCGTTTCATGATTTGTGTGTGCTTGATCTGTATGAATATTGAAGCGATACACACAGATCATGAAGCAAATTGGACTGTTCGAAGAGTGCGTCAAATCGATTTGAGTATTAATATTTTGCCCGCTCCAAAGTAAAAGCCAAAAGGTTGTAATTTTTATGTATATTTAATTAATTTAGTTTTAATAGTTTCATTACAAAAAAATTAAGCGAATAGAAATTTTTTATTTTTCTATCTTATCTTTTAGTAATCCTCGTTTAAAGAAGAAACCGGGCCTGTTCAATTTCAAAAGAAGAAACAGATAATAGGAAGTTTAGAAGATATGGGCCTAAAGAAGCCTGGTTTATATTTTTGGGCTTGGACACTTTTTATTAGACTCTTGCATCAAGTCCAAATTTTCTGGGTTTATATTTAATTGATTTCACACAGACTTGCATCAAGTCCAAATTCTCTGCAAATAAGGAATTGACAAAACTTTATTTCTATACCAATCAACTTGAATTTTCTAAAACAGCAAACAACAGCGCTCGCATATAGTTGATAGTTCTCAAAATAGGCTTAGAAAGGCCATTCCAGTGACAAGTTTTCTAGTGGTATCTAAATTTTTTCTGCAAGGCAGACATTGCGTTTAAAGTTCTTTAGAGCCTTAGAGGCATATGTCTGAAATTGAAAAAAAAAAATGTTTTATTACGCTCTTAGTCATCTGTTCGATTCAATGGGTCAAATGCCTGTACATGAACGAATGAATTTTCTTGACTTGATACATAACACATGCATGCATCAAAATAAGCTAATCTACAACAACAACAACAACAACAAAAATTGAAAACAGAGAGAAAGGGAGAGAGAATTAATGACATGATCAACATTATTATGAGAAAATAAGATTACTTAGTACAAGATGTTAGTTACAAGCTCAACCCCGGCCTCAAGTAATGTGCACTAAGGGGGAAACAAAAGCTATCTCTGAAAGGATAAAACTTACAAACCATTGGGGGTTTCAAATGGGAAGCATCTACATATGGATTGTGAAATCAAATCCCTTTCTCCAACAATAAAAACCCCCACAAAGGTTAAAACCAAGATATATTGAACTCATTATTTCAATATACATAATAAGTCTTTTGTTCTTATGCTTGGTTAAAAAAACAAACTTCAAAAATATGCTCTCCCACAATTATATGTCTAGAAATCACAAAACATTCCTTGAATAGAGATGTTATTGTGAAAGGCTACGGGGGATGCATAGTTTCTTAATCTTTTTCAAAACCAGGTATAAGCACTAAAAGTTCTATAATAAATTATGCATCTATTTTATTCGAAAAGCCATATATATATATATATATATATATCTAATTTTTCATCATGTCTTTACTAATGGCGGGGATGCAACTAGAGCTCCTTGAAATACCACCTCTCTTCATATTATCCAATTCTCTAGGGCTATTAGACTTGGACCTCTTTCTCCAAATCTCTTTCATTGCCTCAGCTTGAAACAAAACCGGCTGGGTCCTTCCTAGTCTGTTGAACTTAACACACGCGCTCACATGCGCACGTAGCGCCTCGTCTTTGTCCCCACCATTCTTCTCCAACTCATCTTTCACTGCGGCCGAGCAAATCCCACAAATCCACTTGCCAGAAAACCTGTCCTTTACACGCGAGATATATTCTTGCGTGCACTCCTCTGACATGCCGCAGCAGGTGCACTTCACCTCCTCCACTTCTGATATGGTGCTGAGTTCTGAATCTTTCACCTCCTTGTTTAGTTGGAAAGTGAGGTCAGAAATAGCCCTCTGGAGTCCTTGAATGGAGATCATTCTTGGTTGTTGGGATTTTTGAAGTGATCCCTTTTGGGGGGTTATGGTCAAGGCTGGTGTTTCTCCGTTTGGCGCCATCGAAATGAGTTTCTTAATTTGCTTTGTTTGAAATAGGCTGTTTTGTATTTTCAATAAGCAAAGTGAAGATTTAGTTTGGCTCTTAGTGTGGTTTTGTAGAGCACATATAGGGCTTATTTATACTTGTAGGGGACAGTTTAGTGAATCCAAAAGTGTGTGGATATGGGCACTTAGACTTCCTTTGCATGTGAGCATAGTTAATGATAAAGAGAGGAAGCGACATCACCTGAAAACCCTAGATTTTTCATGATATATAGGAAAAGCACTTTTGCAAGGACAAAAGAAAAAAACAGTTTAAATGGCCAAAGTAGCTATTAAGAAACCAATTGGGTAAATTTGTGGGCATTAAAACAGGCACGTGTACATATTCATTATAGACAGAATTCTTAGCCTCAACATTATTTGTACATCAAGTAATTGCAGCCTATAATAAAGAGTTAAAGACAACCCTTTGAGACTAGCTAATAGTTGTGCAAACTAGTTGCTACCATGTGAATTTGATGGTGATTGTCTAGATTTAGCATATGTACATAAACAAATCTAAATTGCTGTTGCAATTTCCTGTGATGGATCCTAATAAAATGCTCTGCCTACAGGCCTAAACAGTGGATGTGTCCGCATACAGGAATTTGGATATATATACATATGGGATCAATTGGCCACAATTTTTTCCAAAACTATACTAACTTGTATTAATTACTTATATTAATTTTATTATTGTTTCCAAAACTATACTAACTTATACTAACCTTACAATATTCAACTGATACCAACCGACTGGTACCAGATACATCAACATAACAGCCACACATAGAAGTACATACGACAGTATATAAAAAACCTAATACATCATAGCAATAACAAAAACAAGTTCACAACTAAAACATGCATAACAGCCCCTATCAAAAGTAGCAATGCCATACGTAGTCCAATATTAAAAAAAGACCCTGTAAAACTAAGAATTGGCAGAAGATAGTGAGGAGCTCAAAGCTGTCCCTGTTCCATGCATATGGATTGAATCATGTATAACCTCCATGGAAATCATAGTGGAACCTATCAGGTCCTTCAAATCAGAAGGTAAGATGAAGTTAAGCTACAGCAATAATCTTGGCCCCTAAAACCTGTACATCGTGAATCTGCCCCTCTTTAAACAATATTCTATTTATATCAAGCCATAAGTTCCATAAAACAGCACCACGAATTATCTCCACTAAATTAGCATCTTTGAGAGGGATGCAATAATCTAATTCCGATAAGTCAATAACAATATTGCATTCAAATACAAACCTATTATACGAGTATAGCAATCCAAGACCATGTCTATCTAGCAAAATGACAAGTGACAAATAAATGATCAACGGACTCCATCTCTGACCAGTACACACATTGCCTATCTCCAGACCAACCCCTTCTACTAAGATTTTCCCTTGTTAAAACCCTATTTTGTTTAACAAGCCATAAAAAAATTAATTTTTAGAGGAATGTTAGCACACCAAATACTCTGAAATTCATAATTAGGGACCCCACCATACTCAAGCCAACTATAAAAAGAATGAACATTAATAATTATTGGATAAAATCAGTGGATTCATATAATTAACAACATTAATTAGATAATGAAAGATAATTAGATAAAAGACCGGTCCGTGAATGTGCCACACAAAGTTGTTTAACATAAGTGCAACAGATAATCAATTGTGGGGGTGAGGATGCATGATAAGATAAAAGGCATTGATAAGTTGATTGGAAAAAGGCTCTACATATCATCTTTTATTATAAGGAACTATTAATGTGAAATTTGAAATTTATTTGTGGTGACTAATAGGACGGCAATCGATCATAAATAAGCTTAGACAACACTTTAAGACCCAATTTTATGGAACTCAATAGCGTGCATGTGAATTTGATGCTGATTGCCAAAATGTTTCATGCATAAAATCTGAATTTCTGTAGCAAATTGCTCGGTCAGTGTAAGTAATTAAAGAGTTGTAGGCTTGATGCTAAAAGGTTTTACATGCACGCTCTAGCGCTTGAATATGTTGATTCCACATGACAGTAACTCGCCATACAAAACATTTGCAAAAGGAGCATCACAGAGTAACCAAACATAAATGTGACGCATGATAAGAGCTGTTACCGGTCATGATAAGTGCAATGAGAAAAGTTCTATAAAAGTTTCATAAAAGTTCTATTTTCTTTAACAAGTTGAACATGGTTTATGGTTCATATGCTTCTGATATATATGCACTATTTTTGAAAATTAATATTGATGTCAATTAACGAGTGAATTAAATTAGATTATATTATGTGGTTCATATCGACCAATGAGCATTTCCATATTGTCTAACAATAACATTAAAATTCTTTTTAGATTGTAATAGTTAAAAAAAATCTAAGATGATCAAACAAGGACTTGCAAAAAAGTATGTTAATCAGTGAATATTTGGTAATTGGTATAGCAATATATAAAATAAGGCCCTCATTTTTGGCTTTATATATAGTATATGTCAGGGGCGGAGCCAGACCTTCGAACAATGGAGGTCAAACACACAATGAGGGTCAATCATATAAATTTTTTCTATAGAGAATAGAGATCAATTTTACAATTTCATAAAATTTTAGTGTAAATTATATAGAAAATCATATATAATTATAAAAAATTAAAAAAAAATGAGAATCAGTTCACCCCATTCATTTCACTTAGGTCCGCCACTAGTATATGTTATCTGATTTTCTAATCTGCATGAGTTAAAAATGTTTTATAAATGTTTTCTATTTGAA